>ML291468.1:0-58532 GCA_005239495.1 Nicotiana undulata | reverse complement strand
GAAGGCTCCAAATCTACCAAGTTCAGATTTTTATCATCAATATGTGCTCAAGGAACGAATTCCAATTGAAAAATATCAAATTTAGCCCAAAACCCGAATTTGGTCAAAACCCGACCCCCGGGCCCGCGTACCAAAACTCAATTTTTTTTACATAAACGTGTTCTTCATCTTCTCACTATTCCGTACATATAAAGAACACCAAAATCGGAGTCCGTTTGACCCCTCAAATCGACCCTTGAAGGTCTCATAATCTCAAGCCCTAAACCCAATTTTTCTACTGATTTTCCATGCATTTAACACTGATATTTTGATCCTTAATCACATATTATCGAGTTTTAGGGTCAAAAATCCTTACCTCAATGAAGAACAATGATTTTCTCTCTTAAAAATCGCCTCAAAAGCTTCTTCTTGTTCAAAAATTGGAAGAAAACTCGGACTGCTCGTTATACATATGCTGTTCACGCGTTTTACTGCTCTCAATGGATTCCTTGTGAAAATCTAATGAATTTAGGCTTTTGAATCACTCAATTTGACCTTATAATGAAGGAGATAGGTAGGTTTTAAGATTTGCAAATAGTGCAGGTTTTTAATACGCGTCAGGGGCAATTTCGTCATTAACCTGAAAATTTTGGGTAATCTTGGTAAAATGGCCATAGAATCCTCATACGATGTCCAAATTCGATGATTCCTTTTGTTACGGGTCCGTAATTACGATACGGATCTAATAATTCATTCAAATCAGCAATTGGATCTCATTTGTTCAATGTGATATCATTTATGCTTGAAGAAATGATGTTGAAGCATAAGAAACGAGCACAACGCAGCCCAAACCTTTCCAAAACTCACCCGAGCTCCTTGGGAACCCAACCAACTATACTAAAACATCACATATGATCATTCAAACTTAGTTTCACTCTCAAAATACCAAAACTAACATCAAAACACCAAATTTACATCGGATTCAAGCCTAAGAACTTTGAAATTTCTAAAATCCACCAAAGATGCCGAAACTATCCAAAACAACTCCGATTGACCTGAAATTTTGTAGACATATCCAAAATAACATTACGAACCTGTTCCAACTGTCAAAATTCCATTCCGACCCCGATTGCTTATTTTCCACTACCGACCGGAAATCGTCAAAAACTAACTTTCGCTAATTCAAGCCTATCAACTCTAACACATCAATAATAGAATAACCACTCCATGAAAAGGAAATAACAACAATAATAAAGCAGGTTCTACGTAACGACAGACCGGGTCGTTACAGGTGGAAAAGATAACAAACAAGATAAAGTGTTGGACTTCAAAACGGTTATCATATAGTGGTCGATTGCAGCTAATTAAAAGTGTTCTGTTTGAAATGAAAACATATTGGGGGCAGGTGTTCATAATCCCTAAGAAGATTATCCAACTAGTGAACACTGTGTGTAAAACTTTTTTGTGGACAGGAAGCTATAGCCCTTCAAAGAGAGCTTTAATTGCATGAGATAGAATGTATGCCTACATCTGCTGGAGGTCTGAATGTGGTCAACTTTGAATGGTGGAACAAGGCAGCTATATGTAAATTGATGTGGGCAGTACACATGAAAAAGGATGCCTTGTGGATCAAATATCATTCTATATATATCAAGAAGGAGGAATTTATTGAAATGCAGACTCCTAATCAAGTGTGTTGGCTAGTTAGGAAAATATTTGATATTCGAGAGTGGTACAGGAAGATTGATTCAATTGCAAATGTGGATAAGCTATGTAAAAAAGGCAAATTCAGTATACACAAAATGTACACTCTATCAAGGCCTCAATATCCAAAAGTTGGATGAAAAGAATTACTACTTCAAACAAGTATTCCCAGGCATAATTTTGTTCTGTGGATAGCTTTGAATCACAGACTTACTACTGTGGATATACTTGCAACATGGGGGATACAGGTTAATCATGAATGTGTGCTATGTAAGAGAGGTCAGATTGAAAATATGGAACACTTGTACTTTGAATGCCAATATACAAGATATACCTGGAGCAAGCTACTTACATGGATAGGAGAAAATCATCATATTGGTACATGGCTAGAAGAGATCACATGGCTGACTACACGAGCAAGGAATAGTCGAACTCATAACAGTATATTGGTGTTTCTGTTTGCAGCAGTAATCTACCAAGTCTGGATAGAAAGGAACCTATGAAGATTTCAAGGGAAGGAGATGGATGTGAAGATGAAGATAAGAGATATTGTCCTTCAATTACACATTAAGGGACAACAAAAGGTGAAATGGAAGAAGCGACTGGATCAGTTAAATAACTTTCCATAGTAAAAATGTATGTAAGCAGAATTGAGTCTGTAATGGGTGCTAATGTTTTTGTAATAGTCATAAATGTTCTTTAAGGTTAGTTAAATAGTTATATTGATGTAATGAGTCTAACTCTTGAGTCCAAAAGAGTTAGAGGTACTGTGTATTGGTTCTTGGTTGAATAAAGTTTGATATTTGACCAAAAAAATATGTTGAGAATATTGCAAATATTTGGGGCAATTTAGGCGGGTTGGATTACAACCCATTATTTAGCACATCTTGACATCCTATTTGTCATCCTTGTATACCAGCAAAAACCTCAAATATGCTCACTCTATTCATTATAAAATAAACTTAAATATTTATTTGGTAATCATACAGACTATAGTAATAACTTGTCGTAAGAAACAAAATATTTTCCCCACCTACCAAACATTTGACAAGATACACTATGCATTATCCAATTTTTCTCCACAATATATGCGTATTACAACTATACAAGATTTTCCTTCACGATGAATTTAAACTTTCGTTTTTATGCTGCTCTTATAAAAGGAAAATTGATTATGATATCAATTAGCTAGGTTCATATTAGATCGTATATATAGTTTGATCTGCATAAGTCTAGGTTCGCGCTTACATATTGGGTACAATTCACTTGTCGGAGCTAGGCAAGTTGCAGCGAACAAGTAAAGAGCAACCCAGTGCGCAAAGTATTTCAGGTTCACGCAGGATTCAGAAAGGACTGTATCCCAATGGTATAATGTGAACAACTTACTCTAATGCAAGCACTAACGACTGTCTTTAAGCTCGAACATGTGACTTATACGTCACATGCAGACAATTTTGCCGTTGCTCCAAGGCTCCCGCCCCTTCAAGTTACAAGAAAAGAGAATACAAAAAAGTTAATTCTACTAAAGTTTACTAGACTTTCCTTCTCCACATATAGTGACAAATTCTTTTTGCTAGTCCTAGAGTTGTCCAACTTGAGATTGCATATGTTTTTTCACTTTATTAGGACAATTTTTTTGTTTTAGTTCGTAATAGCCAGAACAAATGTTATTCTTTTAAAGCTCCTGATATATTCACGTGAGAAACTTTACAATAAGAAAACTGCTTGATTCAACTGGACCATTTGCATTAACAGTTGAAAAATGATAGTAAGTCTGATAAGAAAAAAAAACATACAATAAATTAAGACGTAAAGATTTCAGTTCCAATTTTACTAAGCGATGTCAAAACCTTCTCTTCAGAATATTTCTTTTTAAATTTATCATTTTAATTATACACATTTTTTTTATGTTTCTCTTATAAAAAAGATAGGGTTAAAGTACTTTAATTAAATAAACAAAAAAAAAAAGGAAAAAGATATGATATTATAATGATGTCACAATTGTATCAAATGTTGGGATGGCCGAGTTGGTCTAAGGCGCCAGATTAAGGTTCTGGTCCGAAAGGGCGTGGGTTCAAATCCCACTCTCAACAATATGTTTTTTCTTCTTTCCTTAGGTTTACACAACATATTTCAAATGGGAGATATTTTTTTAGATATAGTTAAAGTATACTGAAACTATATATTTCTTAAGTGTCCTTCAGATCTAGTTGGTGATCACCGTCGCCAACAATGTCATAGTCGCAAAACTTTGTCGTGCCATACACCCTTTTAGCAGTTCTCCACACAAGCATATAATGTTTAAGTTCGAGGCCAAGAACTACTAATTTCAAATTCTTACAATTCAAAGGTTATGCAAGAAAGCTACAAATTAAAAGTCATTCATTCAGACTCTAGCAAGATGGCTTTGCCATATGTGTACTAAGTACTAACACTCCTCAATAAACATATAGTAATAACTTTGTTTCCTAATTAAGTAGAAAAAGAAAAAGTAATTCCTAACACAAATACTAAACAACATAATTTAACACATTACAATTTTGGCTACTCCTCTTCCTTATTGATCAATAAGTAGCCCAATAGTTGTCCAAATCAGCACAATAATGTGCACTATTCATTTCTGGCCCATAACCTGCCTCACTTGTAATTGCACAATTATTCAACATAGAAGAAGTCATCACTTCTTGTTGAATATTCATAACTTGTGGTGGTGGTGGCGGCATTGGCCTTAAAACTGGCTGAGACGAGGCGGCGGCACCACCACCAAGATTCAAGTTTAAGCCTGAAATAGTAAAAAAATTATCTTCTCCTCCTCCTCCACCACCACCGCCACTACTACTACCTCCTATATTGTAATTCATTTGAGGTTGTTGTATTGGGAAATTGTTCATATAATTAGATGCATGGTTTATGTAATTTCTTCCCATTGCAAATTGGAAGCCATGATCAGCATGTTGCATCATTATTTGTGAGGACATTCCATTTTGATTGATCTCTAGAGAATTATAGGGACTAACTACTGTCCTTGAATGGTTTGTAGGGTACTTCTTCAATCCTGCACTCTTCTGAAAAATTCGGCAAACCACCCATTCGTCTTGCTGATAGTGTAAAAAGATATTTATACAATCAGATCATTAAAAAAAAAAAAAAACATTAATGTAACCATCTATAATTTCAAACATTCAAGTGGGTAACAACATGACAAAATTAATATGAAATATTTTTTTAACGTTTATGAGTGTATAGAACTTAAACACGAATCTATTTGTATAAGGAGAGAAAATATAACCATGTCATAGCTTAGTGTAGGTTATCCTGAGTATAACATATTATCAATTATCTTCACAATGTAGGTTTATAGAACCTAAACACAAAACCAATAGAGTTTAAGTACATATATATATATATGTCGTAGCAGGTAATTTGTTTTATTTCAAGATTACGAATTTCACATTTTAAGGAGGCTTACCTGTAGATATCTTTTGAATGACTTGTTAGTATTAAAAAAATTATTTACACCGACAATGTATATAAGGAGGGAAAATATAACCATATCATACCTTGTTTGTTCTATAAGAGGATTTGGATCGAATTCTATATTCATGCATTACCCAATTTGATTTCTCTCCTCTTGGAGCTCTTCCTTTATAGAAAACCAATGTTTTTTTCATACCAACTAATTCTGAAGTTTTACTATTGAATATCTCCTTGTCTTTGCCAGTAGTTTTCCAATATCCAGTATTTGTAGCTCTATTTGTTCTAACTCCAGTTGGGTATTTCCTATCGCGAAGGCTGAAGAAATACCATTCTTTTCCTCCCATTTTTGCCTTCCCTGTAATTCTCACATGAAATTATGGAGTTAAATATATTGCATTGGCAAATAAAAGATCAAAAAAATTCCACGATATAGCCGAACAATCATTTATAGGATTTAATGATTCCTAATATTCATCGCTTTTCTGTATTTGATATTGTTTTGATTTGGTAATAAAAAGATTAATAAATAGAAAAAATAATTGTTTGGGTTGTGTATCTACGTCGAATCTAGGGTAGAAGAGAAGGTTCCATCTGAATAATCATTTATTTCGTTTTTTCCCTCTCCACGTGGGCCAACCCACCCACTCGACTTCTTAAATTTAAGATTTACTATTGTTGTGTACCATTATGGAAGAAGATCCGGGCAAGATACGCACCTCTTCGGGCTGGGGTATTTTTAAAATTTTATAGTAGGTTAAATAATTTATTTGTTAGGCAACTAATCTCATTTATTAGTGACAATTTATATGTAGTTATCTTTTAGATGACAAGATAGTGTAATAACTATTGTATATTGTTAGTGTTTAGAAGTTAAAATAATAGTTATTTAATTAAATCAGGGTTTTCGACTAGAAACGTGAGAGTTAAATTGTTGATAACTTATTAAGAAAGCTCAATCGGTAGTACAAGAATAATGATAATAACTTAATTTGGTGTTCACTAAACGTTTGGGTTTGAAGAAGAAGGAAACTTTTTAACTCTTTTTATTGTTATAACATTAAATAAATCTCCATATATATCGGTAACAAATAACCCTAAGCAAGTTTAAGAGAAGATTTTCCTATGGATTTGTAAGGAAAATTTTTTAATTTTTTTTATATTTTGTATATCTTGTTGATTTTTAATGGTGCAAAATTAATTGCATAATTTTCCTAAGAAAATTTGGCCTGTAGGTAAATATTATGAACTTGGGAATTTTTAGATATTCACATGAAAATTTCTATGAATTTTTTGCGAAAACATTTTAAGATAAAATCCCCGTGTAAATCGCACTTTTTCGAAAAAGCTTATAATTGCATCTCAAAACCCTTAATACTGCTTTCATGAGTTACACAACAGAAGAATATATAAAGTTTGTTGTGAAATTTGATAAAAGCTAAACCAAATAGATCACAACAAAAGAGTAACTTGTAAATCGTTTATTATATATCCAAAATTATAGTAAAAACAAAAACTATTAAAAGGATGGAAAGATCTAAACTTGTTCTTTTATGCCCATCATTTCTCTGGAAATTTCTCATAGACATGACATATATTTTTAGTTACGGATTAATTAGCGATAGATTATCAAATTTTTTTTTTAGCTACGAGCGATTTAGAGACATTACCAATTTAATTTTACCTAGCTACCTATACAGTATAATTTTTCATCAAAAGGGATTCAACTGAACCCCTCCGGACCATGTACATGTTGCTAAATGCACACAAAATAATAAATATTAGAAACTAAATTACAAGGAGTGAGGTTTAGATGTATATTAATTACCTGGAAGATCCCATGGCTCAGATTTGTTAAGATCAACATCAGCAATAGCCCTTCCAGTAAAACTAGCATCAGAAATTTTGTTCACAAGATAATATGTTATAAGCTCTTCATCTGTTGGATGAAATCTGAATCCTGGTGGTAGACTACTCTCTTCTTTATTCACTTCTAATTCCATTTCTTTAATTTTTTTTGTTTCTTTGTTCAACTACTATGCAAAACCTAGAATTTTACAACTCTAACAAAACCCTACAACTAGTAAAAAAACCAAATAAGAAATTTGTTTAGAAAAAGTTGGTACATGATGAAAAAAGGATTTAAGAAGTATATATATGAAAAGAAGTTTCACAAAAAAGAGGAAAAACTTAGCTAGCTAATAAAGTTTGTTGTTTGCTATGTGTTGCAAGAAATATATATGCATGTGTATATAATCTTGATTGGTTGCATGTAGAGGAAATGGAATTTAGGGTTTTGTATAACTTTTTTGCTAAAAGGTTTGCTAGAAGTTTAGGGTTTGAGGGTATGAGAGACAAGAGAAGAAGTGTTTCTTGCTTCACAATTTAAAGAAGAAACGATGAAGAGTGTGTCTGAGAAGCTCTTACCAACTATGGATCTTCAGGTACACGGTGGCGGATCCAACGTTACGGTAACGGGTTTATCTGAATCCAATAATTTTGACGTGGAGTACAAATATGTGTAAAAATTTACTAAAATTATAACAATAATATATATATATCTGTGTAGGGATCTCTTAATGGTATGAGGCCTTTTGAGAAAAATAGTGTTGGCTTAGCCCAAAGAGGGATAATATCACACCATGTTAAAAGTATCTTTGGATCATTTTAGCCCAACAATATATATATATATATATATATATAATACTAAGCAAAATCATTTATCATCTCAAAGGTGAAGCTAGATAAACTAACTAATAATGAAAGGATGACTACAAAATCTTTTCAACATTAATGTGAAATTATATACATGGTGTTGGAGAATTTGGACTCAATACTCAGATGATGTTGAATTATTGCGAGACAATGAATTTTGAGTACCCATCAGAGTAGCAGGTATCTACAGAATAACTAGTCCAAGTGCTCATGAGCTGATCCGGGCACCATTGAACCAACCAATCCAAATAGCATTGCATATGGTGCACTAAAGGTGGAAGTACTTCCTAATTACCAAGAATTTTTTATTTTCATGATTCGAACTTGAAACCTCTAATTAATGATAAAAGAATTCTGACCATACATTTCGTCGTACTCCTTATTGGTATTTTATAATGCAAACAATTATACATGAATGTTATACCAGAGTTTCTTAATGCATTAGGAGTTAGAGATGATCTCCAAGAAGGTGACGATTTCAAGATAACAACGACAACAATAACAACAACCCAGTGTAATCTCACAAGTGGGGTATGGGAGGGTAGGATGTACACAATCTTACACCTATCTTGGAAGGACAGAGAGACTGTTTCTGATAGATCCTCGGCTAAAGAAGATGGCAAAATCACGGATAGCAAGACAATATATTTAGAAAACTAAATAGAAGATAGCAATATAGAATATGAAAGAAGTATTGATAACAAACTAAGGAAATATTGATGGCAAGTAATAACAGAACAAGATATGCGATAATAGCAAACTAAGGATAAAAGGGGTACCACACTAACACTAATCCTATTGAACTAATGAAGAGAAAGGGAAACACACGACTACCTACCTACTAACCTAATCCTCGACCTCCACACCCTCCTATCCAGGGTCATGTCCTCGTTTAGCTGAAGTTGCGCCATGTCCCACTTGATCACCTCACCCCAAGACATTTTTGTCCTACCTCTACCCTTCCTCTTACTCCCCAAGACCAACCTCTCACACCTCCTGACTGGGGTATCTGTGCTTCTCCTTTTAACATGCCCGAACCTCAACCTTGCCTCTCGCATCTTTTTCTTCACAGGTACCACTCCCACCTTGTCTCGAATAACTTCATTCCTAATACTATCTAACCTAGTATGCCTACATATCCATCTCAACATCCTCATTTCAGCTACTTTCATCTGTTGGACATGGGAGGTGCTAATCATGGGAGTTCTTGGCTGGAGTCATATTTGGTATATAGAGGTTTCCTAATTATCTGTTGTTTTTGTAAAATTTTGATGTATGACCAGATCATTGATTAAGATGTCATTACATTAACTACTTGCTAAAAAGTTGGATGGAAGTATGGAACTATGCTAGAGATCAACATTCAATTTGTTTAGTCACCTCAGTACACGAGGCGAAGGCAAGATTAGAGACAAGGAAATTCAAAAATGGCACTCTAAAATGTAAACAATTGGGAGTTAAATATATGATCTAAAATACTTTTTTATTAACTTTTGGCACTACACTAAAATTACAATTTCTTGTGTTAATAAGATTCAACAACCAATTTATATACATGAAAAAGATTTTCACATATGTGCTCATTATACATTATTTTACTAACATTTCACAGTTAATTTCTTTAATATTCAGAATACACCAAATATTGCACTAGTAAATATTCTAGAAAAATTAGTTTCCTGCACTTTGGCATTCTAGTTACAACTCTACTAATACTATTAGTGATTTAGATGTATCATATATATTGTTTGTAATCCAATATATTCACTTCAAAATCTTTGCTTACGTTCTATTGAAGTTAGTTCATAGAATACGTTGGGTGAAACATAGTGGAAAATGTACATATATATATAGTTACGACGTTATTCGTATTAAGGAGTCCAATTAATTTAATCATAATAGTTTCACTATACAACATTGTTAAAATATGTAAGATTCATATCAGAAGCAGATCTAGGATTTAAAGTTTATGGATTCATAAAATGATCTCAAACTTACACACAATAATAACCGAGTTCACAGTCTAATTTTTATAGATATAAATTCTTAATAATATATATACAAGTATGAACTAAAGTTATTGGGTTCCGATGAACCAATATGTACTGCTTTTAGATCCACCTACTTAATATTTCAATGACTGTACTTATCTATTATAAAAATCAAAATTTGCCAATAATAGAATATTAACAGCAAAATATACTCATGAAAAATATACTCACGCTAATACCATTTTCTTAGCCTAGTGCTATGCAGTGTTTTATTGGGAAGTATTTCTCTGAGTAAATTCGTAAATAATTAAGATATTAGATTAGTTTTTAAAAATACGCTCATAATATACCTAATTTGGCAGAGGACAATGAGTTCACGTGCCCCATATAGTTTAGGCTATATATTGCCCCTGCCCATGGGTATAGTTACATTGTAGTACTTGCTTAACGGGTTTTGTGATAAAATTCTCAATAAAAAGGAAGTTAGGGTACATATCTTTTTTTTTTAAAACAAAGTATAAATTCTATATATTGAATATTGATAATGTAATATTTTTACATTAGGGTTAAACGATTATCTGGTATATCGGTTGTACTGTTTATAACAAACATGATATGCCAAGTTAAATTACATTAACAGCGTAAAATCATTTATACTATCAGTTTGTATAAATTAGATTGTTTAGCAAGTAGTGTTACAATCAGAGTCGAATTAAGGATTTAAGCTCAATCGGTCCAATTTTTCAATGTTATTACTATTGGATCCACTATATTTTCAAAGTTGCGACTATATATATATATATATATATATATATATATATATATATATATATATATTGTTGGGCTAAAATGATCCAAAGATACTTTTAACATGGTGTGATATTATCCTTCTTTGGGCTAAGCCAACACTGTTTTTCTCAAAAGGCCTCATACCATTAAGAGATCCCTACACCTTATATGTAGACTCCCAATCTTTTCAGCTACCAATGTGGGACTTTGTTTGTACACTAATAATTTTCCCCTCAAACTAAGTTACACGTGGCTCACTACCACGATTCAAAGGTCTATTTCCGAGATGCACTGTGTGCCACCTACATTGTTAGAGTATTATGGCAACCAACCCGCAACTAGCTTCTTCTTGTGTGCGCGTCTCCAAACTGAGTCTCACACCATCACTCTGTCATCGTCATACCCGTGTCGCAGAACCTGGGGTCTGATACCAATTGTTGCGGAAGATCATGGATTAACTAGCACACAATCACACAAAAAGCAAATAGAGAAGAAAATTCAACACAGGGATTTAACGAGGTTCGGCTAAGCCTAATCCTCGAGGCAGACGAAGAGAGAGTTTTTCACTATGGATGAGGAAAAAAATACAAAGTACAATCTATAGAATCCCCAACTATAACCCTTATATATAGATCCCAAATAGTCTCAAACCTATAAGAGAAAAGTTTCCTAACTTGACAAGGGAAATAGGTTTTACTTTCCCAAATCTATTAGGACAATGGATTTTCCTAAACCTATAAGGTTTATGGGTTCCCTAAAAATACAAGGAAATAATTCAAGCCACCAAATAACAAACCTTCCCCATGGCTTGTATGCTCTTCATCGACAGAAACAACATCTCTCTACCATGCTCTCAGCCCTCGCGGTGGCTTTACCCATTTATGCACACATTAATCAAGTCTAGGCATCACCTAAACTTGTTAAGAGACTCAATCTCTTCAGCCATAGCACTAATCCGTCGATTTGGCCCTGTATCCGGAATAGCTTCTGGATAGCTATAACACTCAATCGCATCAACGGTCTCTACAACTGCCCAAGAAAATCCCACAGGATTCGTATATCCAAGAAGATTCCCATTAACTACCTTTGCAAACCTTTGTAGTCGATCGATCACTCTCTTCTCTCTGACTGTTGCAGTGCTATATGGTTGTTGTTGCGCATGTGCATCAAAAATATCATCTTGATCAATATTTTACACCTCCTCCACTTCTTCTACTTTAGAACTACTGGGCTGAGCTAGTGGAGATTCAATTTCTAGCTTCATGCGGTCACTGACACCACAATTTGTTTTTGCTTGCCTTCTCCCTCTGATTGTCCAATGAGGCAGATTTATTGAATGTTACTTCCCTACTGATAATTAGTCTTTGAGTCTTTTGATCTGTGCACCACAACCTATGACCTTTCATTCAAATTGCATACCCTAGAAATATGCATTGTTTTGCCCTCGGTTCAAGTTTTTCATCCATCACATGAGCACTGATAACTAGAGATTTTACCTTATTTTACACTCTTTCTTGCTTAAGTTTTGGATAAAAGTGTATGCAAAATAGTCCCAAAGGCTTACTTGTTGTGATTGTTGCAGGGTTTAGTCAAAAAGAGTGACAACTAGTCAAAAACCTGCTAAAAAGGAGTGAAACTTGCACAAGTACCAAGAACAAGCACAAGCCAAGTTCAACTGACCACTGCGGACCGCGTCCACTTTATGCGGTCCGCACTGAAGAGATTCAGAGAGGTGTTTTTGAAGGCCAAACCAACGCGAACTGCAGTCTATTTTATGCGGTCCGCGGTGGAGAGATTTAGAGGGTAGTTCTTGAAGTTCAAACTCAACGCGGACCGCGGTCCATTTTACGCGGTCTGCACTAAGGATATTCAGAAGGCATCGACATTGAAGGCTAGAAGACAAACGCGGACCGCAGTCCTATCTTCACGGTCCGCACTGAAGCCACCGTGGCCGTGGTTCATTTTACGTGGACCGCGGTGGCCAAGTTCAGAGGCCCGGTTTTGTAATCTAAAAGCCTCACCGCGACCGCGGGCCATTTTGTGCGGTTCGCGGTGACCCCGCAAGGGTATTTTTGTCCAGAACATTCGGCCTAGTATAAATAGTTTCTTTTCTTATTTTTAGGTAAGTTTTTGTAATCTGATATTATCAGGAGCTCGTGAACGGTTTTTCTTCAGCTTTTTGAGTAATTTTAGAAGGGTATCAACATTGAATCTTTCAATTTTAGTTTATAATTCAATTATATGGGTTTTGCTTCATCTATTTCTCTGATTTCTTCAGTTATTATGAGTAGCTAAACCCATTAGCTAGGGTTGTGGCTCAACCCTAGTGTGGGTGTTTGATGGGTCCTTTAAATTAAGGCTTAAATGTTTATGGGTAATTGGTATTTGGGTTGATTTATGGTTTTCATGTTAATATTAGTGGTTGCAAACACTAATTGGTGTTTATTTGACTCGGGTTCTTCTTGAGAAAGATAACTTGAGTCTAGAAAATCAACCCAACAAGGAATTTGGATGTATTCACGAGATTGATAGTCCCAATTAACGGGTTAAACCTGAAGATAGCAAAGCCCTACTTGAGCCTATATTGCTTGTATGAATTTGACACCCAATTGACCTCGAGGGAGGCAATTAAGGCAAAGCCACTCAAACTACCGAGAGGTATAGAGTGAGTAACTTTGAGCATTGGCTATATCACACTCCCCTTCATAACATCTTTGCCTTAGATATTGGAACCCGTTAAATATTTGCCTAGGTGAAAGTCATAACCCTAGTGCCTTTTATCCATTAAGATCAACAACCAAAAAGACATTAGTTAGTTAATTATCAAATTACCATTAGTATGAACCGTAGTCTAATTGCCAAATCAAAAAGTATGAAAAGTTCAATTAAGAGAACGAAACACTACTAGATTACCTAGAAACTCAACTCCAATATTCATAACTCTCTGTAGAATCGATCCCGATCCTTCGGGTAAAAGCTGCTCTGACCCTCATCTTGCTACTTTATAGTAGTGTAGGTGAGTGTCGATCACTTTTTGGCGCCGTTGTCAGGGAGTTATATGGTGGTTATTATCTACGTGAATAGTGGTGTTAAGTGTTTTTCTTTTCTTTTTCCGTTAACGTGTGTGTTGAATCACTTCAGGTTCTAATGGCGGATCCTTTGGAAAACATCATAGAGGAGGTATATGACAATCCAGAAGATGAAATAAACCAAGTACCTCCTCCCAGAAGGGGCTGACAGGCCAATGTTAATGAGGACATTCCAGACCCTCCCCCGCCTCCACCCCCTAGAGCAGCCCCTCGGGTCCTTCCAAACGAGGGGTATGCTAGTGCTATTGTCCCGCCTAGAATTCGGGCGGGACAATAGCACTAGCATACCCCTCGGGTCCTTCCAAACGAGGGGTATGCTAGTGCTATTGTCCCGCCTAGAATTCGGGCGGGAAATTTTCAGATAACAAATGTGATGCTGACACTCTTGGAGCAGTGGGGCTATTTCACGGGAGCCGCCCACCAAAATGCTTACAAATATATGAAGGGCTTCGTGGATATCTGCTGGGGTAGTAAGCAAACGAACGTCTCAGAAGATGTCTTGAGACTGCGGTTATTCCCCTTCTCTCCTCGAGGGAAGGCTCTTGATTGGCTCGAGCGGCTTCCCAACCACTCCATATCCACATGGGATGAGCTCGTAGACATGTTTATTGAAAAAATATTCTCCCCTAGTCACTTAGCAGTGCTTAGAGATGAAATATTAGCTTTAAAGCAAGAACCCAACGAGCCTTTGCATGAGATTTGGGAGCGCTACCGGACCATGGTTAAGGAATGTCCAAACAATGACATGACTGAAGCCATGATTCATCAAACCTTCTACCGAGGAATAAACACTGTCAATCAATGTATGGTCAATCAACTGGCCGGTGGAAATTTCATGAAATTGACTTACCCCGAGGCATGTGAGGTCTTAGATGAGATGGTTGACACATCGTCAGCATGGCAAAGTAGAGCAAACATACCTCAGGGTGAGTCCGGTGTCAATAGTCTTCACAAAGAACTTCAAGAACATGGACAAGCAATTGCCGAGCTCACTACCACTATGAACCAACTTGCCAAGGCCCAACTTCAACAATTACAAGAGCCAAAGCAAGTAAATGACATGGAGGGAGTGAATGTGTTAGTGAACCAAGAAGACCTCGGGGAAATCCAAAGCAAAGCAACAATGATCAAAGTGTCCAAGGACCAAGTAGGTATAGTCAAGAAGAGCCATATGATGATCAAGAAGAGGATGTTATGTATGCTAATAATTACCAAAGTCAAGGGAACAATCAAAGCAACAATCAAAACTGGAGCAACTAAGGCAACAATCAAAGTTGGGGTAATCAAAGACAGAGAAATTGGAACAATAACAACAATTCACGAAATTGGGGGAACAAAAATAACCAACAATGGGGGAACAACAATGATAACAATTGGAGCGGAGGCAATAACAACAACAATTGGGGTGGTAATGGTAACCGGGGGTCGGGCTTTCAAAGGCCCTCGATGTACCAACAACCAAGAAATCCACCCCCGTACTAAGCTCAAGGACAAAGCTCATCAAGTAATGACATGGTAAGAATTGAACAAATGTTCAAGCAAATGATGGAGCGAAACGCGGACTCCGATGCTCAATTGGCCTCCCACAACACCTCCATTAGAAACCTTGAAGTACAAATGGGCCAAATTTCTCATGCCTTGAACACACTCCCAAAGGGAGAACTACCGAGTGATACAGTGGTGAACCCTAAGGGTGGGAACAATAATAATACCGGTCACGCCATGGCGGTGACCACAAGAAGTGAAAAAGGCGGTGAAGCGAGTTCTTCTAGACAAAAGAGAATTGTTGTTGATGATGATGAATTGCCAAATGATGAGTTACAAATTGAAATGAGCAAGTGGTGGAAGCGCCAACTACTAGTGAGGTGAGAATTGATATCCATGATAATGGGGAGGATTTGCAAAGGGACGTGAACCCGTCTAGGGAACACGTGATTGATATGACGGAACCGGTGGTCCCACAAACCAAGGCACCATTGCCTAGGCCCCCTCCTCCATATCCTCAAAGGTTGGCGAAGCAAAAGCAAGAGAATCAATTCAATAAATTCATCGATATGATGAAAAGTCTTTCCATCAATGTCCCTTTGGTTGAAGCTTTGGAACAAATGACCGGGTTTGCTAATTTCATGAAGGACTTAGTCACAAAGAAGCGGTCTATGGAGTGAGAAACCATTAAGATGACTCACCAAGTGAGTGCAATAGTGCATTCAATGGCACCCAAACTTGAAGACCCGGGAGCTTTTACCATTCCGTGTATAATTGGGAGTGCGGATTTTGCTAAAGCTTTGTGTGACCTTGGATCTAGTATGAACTTGATGCCATACTCGGTCTTTAAAACATTGAGAATTGGTCAACCTAGGGCTACCTCTATGCGTCTTCAAATGGCGGATAGAACTATGAAGAGGCCCCTAGGAATCATTGATGATGTATTGGTGCGGGTTGACAAATTTATTTTGCCCGCAGATTTTGTCATATTGGATTGCGAAGTGGATTATGAGGTCCCCATCATCTTGGGAAGGCCTTTCCTCGCAACGGGGAAGGCCTTAGTTTACGTGGAGGCCGGTGAGCTCACTTTTCGAGTGGGCAATGAAAAGGTTGTGTTCCATGTGTGCAAATCAATGAAGCAGCCCAACAACACAGAAGTATGCTCTTTCATGGACCTTGTCACCGAGGTCATTATTGATGATGCAAGCTCTATGATTAATGTTGAAGATCCAGTGGAGGCAGCTTTAATGAACCATGATGACATTGTGGTGGATGACTTACTTGAAAGTACCAATGCCCTTCAAGGCATGGGTTCTTATTCCTATGGTCCCCGAAAGCTATCATTGGACTTGGAGAATCCGAAAACTCCTCCGACAAAGCCTTCAATCAAAGAGCCACCTACATTGGGGTTGAAGTCACTTTCACCACACCTCAGGTATGAATATCTTGGTCCCTCTCGTACTTTGCATGTTTTACTTTCCTCTTGCTTAACCCAATTGCAGGTAGACACCACTTTAAAAGTGCTAAGGAGAAGAAAGAAAGCCATAGGATGGACTCTTGCTGACATTCAGGTAATAAGCCTCGCATTTTGCATGCACAAAATCATTCTTGAGGATGGAGCAAAGCCTTCCGTATAACACCAACGGAGGCTCAATGAAGCAATGCAAGAAGTGGTGAAGAAAGAAATAATCAAGTGGCTTAATGCAGGGGTTGTCTACCCAATCTCGGATAGTGCTTGGACTTATCCGGTCCAGTGTGTTCTAAAAAAGGGTAGCATGACAGTGGTCCAAAATGACAAAAATGAACTCATTCCAACAATAACGGTCACAGGATGGCGGGTGTGTATGTATTACCGCAAGTTAAATAAAGTGACTCGCAAGGACCATTTCTTCTTACCCTTCTTGGATCAAATGTTAGATAGGCTTGTGGGTCGGGCTTTCTACTGCTTTCTGGACGGGTATTCAGGCTATAATCAAATCTTGATTGCCCCGGAGTATCAACAGAAGACCACTTTTACATGTCCTTATGGTACATTTGCCTTCTCCCGAATGCCTTTTGGTCTTTGCAATACACCTGCCACATTTTAGCGGTGCATGATGGCGATCTTTACTGATATGGTCGAAGACTTCCTCGAGGTGTTTATGGATGACTTCACTGTAGTTGGGGACTCCTTTGATGAATGTTTGAGCAATCTTGAAAAATTCCTCGCTCGGTGTGAAGAGACCAACCTAGTATTAAACTGGGAAAAATGCCATTTTATGATGGAAGAAGGGGTAGTGTTGGGCCACAAAATCTCGAGAAATGGAATTGAAGTGGACAAGGCGAAGATTGAAGTGATTTCTAAATTGCCACCTCCAACTTCGGTAAAGGGAGTCCGGAGCTTTCTTGGGCATGCCGGGTTCTACCGGCGTTTCATTAAGGACTTCTCAAAGGTGGTCAATCCTCTTTGCAAATTGCTAGAGAAAGATGCCAAGTTCAACTTTGATGACAATTGCATGAAGGCATTTGAGCTATTGAAGCAAAAGCTCACTTCCACACCAACTATCACCGTACCCGATTGGAGCTCTCCTTTTGAGCTAATGTGTGACTCTAGTGATGTGGCTGTGGGGGCGGTTTTGGGCCAAAGGGTGAACAAGATCTTTCACCCCATCTATTATGCTAGCAAAACAATGAACTCGGCCCAAATGAACTACACTGTCACCGAGAAGGATCTATTGGCAATAGTCTTTGCGATGGAGAAATTTTGTCCTTATCTTATGGGTGCCAAGGTCATAGTTCACACCGACCATGAGGCACTTCGGTATCTCATGACCAAAAAGGACTCCANTCCCGCTTGGAGGAGCAAGGTCGACCTAGTGATGGGCTTGAAATTGATGATAGTTTCCCTGATGAACAACTTCTTTCTGTGTCAATGCAAGAAATGCCATGGTTCGGGGACATTGCCAATTATATTGTCGCCGGTGTTGTTCCTTGTGAGATCTCGTCCAACCAAAGGAAGAAGCTTAGGAGGTATAGCATGGACTTTTATTGGGATGAACCATACTTATTCAAGATTTGCAATGACGGTGTCATCTGGCGATGTGTGACCGAAGAGGAACAATGATCGATTCTTGAGTCTTGCCACTCCTCACCTTATGGTGGTCATCATGGAGGGGCAAGGATCGCCTTCAAAGTGCTAAGATGTGGTTTCTTTTGGCCTACCTTATACAAGGATGCTAGTGACTTGGTCAAGCGATGTGATGATTGCCAACGAATGGGTGGCATATCCAAGAGAGATAAGATGCCTCTCACTACAATCCTAGAGGTGGATATTTTTGATGTATGGGGTATTGACTTTATGGGGCCATTTTTGAGATCTTGTGGAAACACTTACATACTCGTGGCGGTGGACTACGTTTCAAAATGGGTTGAGGTCGTGGCTTTGCCCAATAATGAGGCCCGAAGTGTGGTTGGTTTTCTGAAGAAGCACATTTTCACAAGATTTGGGACACTCCGTGCCATCATCAGTGACGGGGGGTCTCACTTTTGCAATAGGGCCTTTGATTCTTTTCTATCGAAGTATGGAGTCAATCATAAGGTGTCTACTCTGTACCATCCTCAAGCAAGTGGCCATGTGGAAGTGTCCAATCGTGAAATCAAGAATATATTGGCCAAGACAGTGAATGCTAACCGGACAGATTGGTCTCGGAAGCTTGATGATGCTCTTTGGGCCTACCGGGCCGCTTTCAAGAACCTAATCGGTATGTCACCTTACCGGTTGGTGTATGGAAAGGCTTGTCATCTTCCGGTGGAGTTGGAGCACAAGGCACTTTGGGCTTTGAATAAGTTGAATTTGGATTGGGACACAACTGCTAATCTCAGAGTTGATCACTTGAATGAGCTAGATGAGTTCAGATTTCATGCATACACTAGCTCCTCCTTGTACAAAGACAAAATGAAGTACTTCCATGATAAGTATGCCAAAGAACGGGAATTCAAGGGGGGAGACTTGGTGCTCCTTTTCAATTCTAGACTCCGTCTCTTTCTGGGCAAACTCAAGTCAAAGTGGAGTGGCCTATTTGAAGTTGTATTGGTTACACCCTTTGGTGCTCTCGATCTCAAGAACAAAAATGGGGAGATTTTTCGAGTGAATGGGCACCGGTGCAAGCATTACCTTGGGAAATTTGAAGATAGACACGTGGTGACTTTGATGAAGCTCAATCAAACATGGTAACATGCGTCGTGCCGCGACGTTAAATCAGGCGCTTCTTGGGAGGCAACCCATGTGTCTTTATTTTTGTTTTTCCTTGATTTTCTTGGTAGTATAGGACTAATTTTTGGACTAACTAGCTGTGGGATGTTGTAGGATTATTTTGATGCAGGGCACAAGGTTAAGTTGAAAATAACAGCTCTCTAAAGTTTGCAATGCGGACCGCGGTCAATTTTGTGCGGTCCAAAGAGCCACCTTACCAGAATTTGCTCTCTAAAGTTTCCACCACGGCTGCATTACCATTTTGTGCGGTCCGCGGTGGACCACTGCGGCCGCAGTTCATTTTGTGCGGACCGCAATGGCCATTTGCCCAGAAATGTTGAGGACCGCGGACCGCGATCATTTTATGCGGTCCACGATGGGTAAGTAACGTGGGTCCCAGGTCAGTTGAGGACCGCGGACCGCGATGCTTTTTTGTGCGGTCAACGGTGCCTTAGTGCGGACATCGGTTGTTTTTATGCAGTCCGCGGTACTAATCTTCAGAGAAGTGGGTAGTCTGAACCCCACTTCAACGCGGACTGCGGTTCTTTTGTTGTGGTCTACGGTGCCTTAGTGTGGACCGCGGTTATTTTTATGCGGTCTGCGGTGCTAATCTTCAGAGAAGTGGGTAGTCTGAACCCCACTTCAATGTGGACTGCGGTTCTTTTGTTGCGGTCCGCGATGCCTTAGTGCGGACCGCGATTATTTTTATGCGGACCGCGGTGACCATCTTTAGAGAGGTGGGTAGTCTGAACCCCACCTCAACGCGGACCGCGGTCCTTTTTGTGCGGTCTGCCACTTATGCAACTCAAATCCAATGTTCTTCTACTTTCTTTTCTTCATGAATAAATACACTGCTTGGATACTAACAATCTTTAAATCAATTGAACTTGCAGATTATGGTCCAATCAAGAGGTAATGGCCGTAAACCAAGCGGAAAAGGGTGAATCCTCTCGGGGGAGAGGCAAGGGAGTGATCAAACTAACCCCCCAAGTCCGACAAGAAATAAAAGCAACTAGAAAAACAACCCGGGCCATGGATAGATCTGCTTCCCAATCGGGAAGTGAGTATGCACCCTCTAACGAGGGATCTGAGTCAGAGTCGGTACCAGAGTTTGTCCCAGACTTTCCGTAAAGGTTCAGATTGACAAATGAACCTTCTGACTCCCCTCCTGCCCAAGCAGCAGCACACTCTGAGAGTTCTGAAGGCTCGGTTGCAGGAAGTGATCATGAATACTCCACCTCACCTAAAGCATCTCTATCGGGTGAACACTCCGAAGAAGAAGAAGCAAGGGGTGAACCCCAAGTAGAGGGGTTGAAAGAACAAGAAACCCGGAAGCATGGCAAGATCTGTTTGTGAGTGAACCGGTCTTTCATAAATTTCGGGAATGGTGTACTGAGAGGAAATTGATCATGGAGCGTATTCATCACAAGGGACCTTTTGCTAGATAACCCCAATGTGCGGAGAAATTTCAGGGAGGGAAAAGGCTGGGACTAATTCACTTGCCAGATGCCGGAAGAAAATGAGCACCTAGTCAAGGAGTTCTACACTAATTTGGCTTATCTGAAAAAGGACTCCAAGGCGACTAAGGTACGGAATCTGACTGTACCTTTTGATGGGAATGCAATAAATGGGTACCTTGACTTCGATGAAGAGGAGATTGAATGCGGAGGATGAGGCTCGTCCATGGCTAGTGGAGCACTTGGCAGTCCCAGGTGAAACCCCAGACTGGTTGCAAGCAGGGAAGGTGATTCTTAGGAGAACGTTAAACTTTGAAGCTAAAGGTTGGGAGACGTTCGTGTGTAGCAGGCTAGACCCCACATTTCACAAAAGTTCTCTTCCTCTCAGGCGTGCTGTGCTGATAGCCTCAATCATGGCAGGGATCCCGATCAATGCGGGAATGTGATGTCAAGGGTTATTAACCGGGTGGTGAATGAAGGTGATAGAGCCTACCTTTTCCCTAATTTCTTGACAATGTACTTTGAAGACCAAAAGGTAGAAGGAAGGAAGTTTGATGTAAAGGTAAAGCCAAAGGCTCCGTTCTCCTGGTACAGCCTTCAGGGTGATGACAACCCCAAAAGCAAGAATTTCAAAGGAAAAGCCACGGCTTCCACTAGCCAGTCTGAAGATCCAGTGGTTGTAGTGGCATCCTCTCACCCTGCCTCAGCCACCCTGGACATTGCTGGCCCCTCCACTTCTGCAGCCCCAGGCATTCCTTCATCATGGGCATACCCTCTAACTGCCCATCGTCTGAGCCAGACCCTATCCAGTATCAACAACTGGATGCAGGCAGCTATTTCTAAGATGTCTGTTCTTTCCACGACGGTGGCAGCCCAAGTTGCACCTCCTCCGCCACAGGTCCCACAGTCCGTGGAGGACACTCTAAGGAGCCTTTGGAAAACCAGAAGAAGATCCTTGAGAACCAAAAGTTGATTCTGGACGTTGTTGGCAATCATGGAAAGGAACTGAAAGATCTTGCCAAGGAGACTAAGAAACAGAGGAAGACACGTGCCTCCAGGGAGTCGGTGAAGCAGTTAAGGAAGGAGGTAGATAAGCTGAAGGAGGATCACTTGCCATTGGACTTGCTGTTGCACGACCCTGCTGCCTAATCTGAGCTAGAGCCGGAGATAGAGAGTCCAGCAAAGAGGAAGAAATTGCTTCCCCGTATTGAGGGCATTGTGATAGAGTTGGCGAAACCGCAGGGAGGTACCTCGAGTCAGCCACAGTTGCTAGTACAGGCCCATGTTACAGAGGAGATCCAGGTCCCGATGGACACAGGGTTCTGAGGACCAGTCACAGGATCCCATACAGTCCACAGACCCCGGGACCCATACTCAGGATCCTATGCAGACGCAGGGCCTATAGGGAGTTTCTCTTGACTCTTTCTCCTTTATTTTGAGCTTATTTTGTTAGTTAGCATTGAGGACAATGGTAGCTCTCATTTGAGGGGGTAGCCCTATTTTGGATTTGGATGAATGTACATATTTAATACTATTTCATTTTTATTTTGGTATGTACATAACTTACTATTCTAGTACTTTTCATATTTTTGCACTTTTGGTCAGTATATAAAGTTACTTTTTAATGTGTATACTCATTCCCCCTTATGTATATTCGATTAAATCCCCTCTTGTATATATTCATTCTACTTTAAGCATTTTACTTTCCGTATTTTTTCTTTTATAGCTTCTTATTTTGTTTTCGTAGCTTCTTGTTTTGAATTTTCGCGTGCAATAAGCCTTTGGTTTTCTTAATACCACGGTTCTTTCCAAAGGTGGAATATGTGTGAACCGGGTGGCTCTTCCCGAAGATGGATGGTGTGACAACCTTCTTAAGGGTTTGAGTCGGTTTTCTTTTTGATTTTTGTGTAAATAGTAGTTGGTAAGGAATGGTACCTCAAGCAAAGCTTCACTTGGGCCTAACACATTTGCCTTTGATCCCATGGTCAAAAACAAATCGTTGTGTTTAGGATGGTGAAAGTCGTGATCTTGAGACTCTTGTGTTGGCCAATAATAATCAAGTGGTTTTTTGGGACCATTGTGTTGCTCAAATCATAGCTAAGGTCGTTGTGGGCCCCCGACTCTATTTCTTTAGAAATCCCATAGCTTGAGTGGTGAGAATTTGAATTGCAAGTCCAAGTCCCGTGCCATTAGTCTAGAAGTTGCCCTGAATATTTTTCTAGGAGAAATCCTAAGTGCAGTTTGACTTGAGATATGATTATAGGCTCTCCTTGATCCGAATGATGACTTGAATATTTCCATAGCCTACCAATGACAATTTCCCTAGTCAACCCTTTTAAGCCTTGGACATGTTTCTTTCACGAACCATGATACAAACCTTTACCCGTTATGACCCTCTCTTGGAACCCCTTCTTTCCTAAGCACAAGGCAAAAATGTAAGTTGGGGGAGAGACGAGAAATGCAACAAAGTGAAAAAGAAGATACAAAAGGAAGAAAAAGTAAAGGCAATGAAAAAGAAAGAAAAGAAAAGCAAAAAAAGTCAAAAAGAATGAGCAAGTCAGAAGAAATAAAAGGGAATCAATGAAAAGAAAGAAATTAAAGGTGTGGAATGCTTAGACAGGAGAAAAATGATTGAATTGAACAAAAAGGTGTGACAATGTGTCTCTCTAACTCCTCAGAAAGAGCTTAATGACTCAAGAGTCAAGAGAATATGCGCAAGAAGTGAAACAAATGACATGCTTAAGGGAAGATGGAACCCACTTAGACCAAATATTTCTTGCCTTGAACCCATAAGCCTTCAATATGTCTCCACAAAAGTCCTATATGATCTTGAGTCTAATGAAGCTTACATTAGTGGTGACTCACATAAGGGGCAAGCCTATGGTACTTCGAGCCGGACTTGAGTCTTTTCCTTGAGAGAGATGAGTGAACTCTCATTATCCTCTTTCTTAGTGCTACAATCTTAAAGTGAGGTTTGCTTAGGGAGAGTTGAGGAGTATGAGTTTGGGTTCCACAATTACCAAAGTAGTAGTAAGAGTTTCGTTGATGAGTCGAGTCAACTCTTGATGCTCTTGTGTCGCACTGAAATCCATGGTTTTAAAAGTTCAAATGTTGTTAATGATTCATTTTCATTGAGGGCAATTGTTAGTCCCAATTGATGCTAGAAGAGGTTACCTTAGGACAGCTGAATTTTCTTGGATTTATTCAAAAAGGGGTGGGGCTTATTTTGTTTGCTTGAGGAAAAGCAAAGGCTTAAGTTTGGGAGAGTTGATAACTAGAGATTTTACCTTATTTTACACTCTTTCTTGCTTAAGTTTGGATAAAGTGTATGCAAAATAGTACCAAAGGTTTACTTGTTGTGCTTGTTGCAGGGTTTAGTCAAAAAGGGTGACAACTAGTAAAAAACCTGCTCAAAAAGGAGTGAAACTTGCACAAGTACCAAGAACAAGCACAAGCCAAGTTCAACTGACCAGTGCGAACTGCGATCCACTTTATGCGATTCGCACTGAAGAGATTCAGAGAGGTATTTTTGAAGGCCAAACCAACGCGGACTGCGGTCCGCGGTGGAGAGATTCAGAGGGTAGTTCTTGAAGGTCAAACTCAACGCGGACCGCAGTCCATTTTACGTGGTCCGCAATAAGGAGATTCAGAAGGCATCGACATTGAAGGCTAGAAGACCAACGCGGACCGCAATCCTTTCTTCGCGGTCCGCACTGAAGCCACCACGGTCTCGGTGCATTTTACGCAGACCGCGGTGGCAAATTTCAGAGGTCCAACTTTGTAAGCTAAAAGCCTCACCGTGACCGCGGTCCATTTTGTGCGGTCCGCGGTGACCCCGCAGGGGTATTTTTGTCCAGAAAATTCGGCCTAGTATAAATTGTTTCTTTTCTGTAAGTTTTTGTACTCTGATATTATCAGGAGCTCGTGAACGGTTTTTCTTCAGCTTTTTGAGTAATTTTAGAAGGGTTTCAACATTGAATCTTTCAATTTTAGTTTATAATTCAATTATATGGGTTTTGCTTCATCTATTTCTCTGATTTTTTCAGTTATTATGAGTAGCTAAACCCATTAGCTAGGGTTGTGGCTCAACCCTAGTGTGGGTGTTTGATGGGTCCTTTAAATTAAGGCTTAAATATTTATGGGTAATTGGTAATTGGGCTGATTTATGGTTTTCATGTTAATATTAGTGGTTGCAAACACTAATTGGTGTTTATTTGACTTGGGTTCTTCTTGAGAAAGAGAACTTGAGTCTAGAAAATCAGCCCAACAAGGAATTGGGATGTATTCACGAGATTGATAGTCCCAATTAACGAGTTAAACCTGGAGATAGCAAAGCCCTACTTGAGCCTATATTGCTTGTATGAATTTGACACCCAATTGACCTCGAGGGAGGCAATTAAGGCAAATCCACTCAAACTACAGAGAGGTATAGAGTGGGTAACTTTGAGCATTGGCTATATCACACTCCCCTTCATAACATCTTTGCCTTAGATATTGGAACCCGTTAAATATTCGTCTAGGTAAAAGTCATAACCCTAGTGCCTTTTATCCATTAAGAAAACAACCAAAAAGACATTAATTAGTTAATTAGCAAATTACCATTAGTATAAACCGTAGTCTAATTTCCAAATCAAAAAGTATGAAAAGTTCAATTAAGAGCACGAAACACTACTAGATTACCTAGAAACTCAATTCCAATATTCATAACTCTCTGTGGAATCGATCCCGATTCTTAGGGTAAAAGATGCTCAGACCCTCATCTTGCTACTTTATAGTAGTGTAGGTGAGTGTCGATCAAGCACAAGCAGGACAACCAGATATCCTTAAATTTGAAAAATCAGCAAGGGAACCGGACTATAACTCAAAAGGAGTTTTGAATTAATAGTTGTGGATGGAGATATTTTGTCCAAATAACAAGCTGTATTGATTGCTTCAGCCCAAAAATCCTTGCTAACATATGAGTACAAAGCATTCTCGTGCCCTATCACAAAGCGTTCTGTTCATACGTTCTGCAACACCGTTTGTTATGGTGTTCCGACCCAAATGTGGTGTCTCACTATGCCCTCTTTGCTGCAGAAAATTTTAAAATCAGAATTACAAAATTCCAACCCATTGTCAGTTTGAAAATGCTTAAAAAAAATTCCGTCTGCCTCTCAACCATCGTCTTCCATTTAACAAATGTCGGAAATGCCTCATCTTTTGTTTTCAGAAAATACACCTACACTATCCTTGAGTAATCATCAATCAAAGTCATAAAATATTTGACACCACTCTTGGAGGGAACTCTGTTTGGACCCCACAAGTCTGAATGTATATAATCTAACTTGTCCATGGTCTTGTGATCGGCCTTCTTGCTGAACTTTACCCTTGTCTATTTACCAAACACATAATGCTCACAAAAATTCAAAACTTGATTTTTGTATCCGTTCAAAAACATTCAGCTTACTCAACAAAGACAATCCCTTGTCACTCATATGACCAAGTCGTAAGTAGCACAATTGAGACTGATTCTGATCACTTCCCAGAAGCTACAGCTTCCCCTTCAACTACACTGGCCTGAACAAGATACAATTTAGAATGTAATTTATCCTTCATGAGTACCATTGAGCCTTTACACACATTAAGTATTTCATTCTTGGAGTGAAACTTATACACTTGATCATCATAAATCGAAAGAGAGATCAAATTTCTCTTTATCCGAGAACATGCCAACGTTCAATGTTTCTGATAATTCCATTGAACATTCTAAATTTGATGTTACCAATCCCCTCTATTGGTAATGGATTATCATTTCCCATGTAGAAAGTCCCGCTTATTTACTTGTAAGTTGGAAACCAATTCTTGTGTGGACACATGTGGAAAGTAGCACCAGAATCAAGAACCCAAGAATGTTTTCCATGACTAGAACTCACAGCACAGACTTCCCCTACATAGTCATTATCATCCAAATTATTGCAGTGCCAACAATATTTTCCGAATTATCTATTTTTTGCTTCCCTCTTTTCTCTTTCAGCTCGGGACAATCTCTCTTGTAGTGACCTTGCTTCCCCCACTCATAACAGTTCTACTTCCTTGCTCTAGACTTTGATCTAGCGGTTGACCTTTTCCTATTAAAGTCCTTTTGTTGTGTTCTTCCTCTACTCACAAGAACCTCACCCTCAGTTCTGCTATCTGGAAAGCTCTTTTTCAACACTTTAGATTTTAGTACATTATTCACATCTTCTGGTAAAATACTATCTTTCCCATATAGCAGCGTATCGACAGAAGTATCGTAAGACGGTGGTAAAGAACATAACACAATCAAGGCATGATCCTCACTCTCGATTTTGATATCCACGTTCTTCGGGTCCATTATAATTGAATTAAACTCATCAAGGTGAGGTTTAACAGGTGTACCTTTGTGAGAATACACGGGAAAATATTTTTATTCACATAATACAATGATACAATGAGCCCTATATATAGATAATACATGTCCTACTCCTAATACATATAGGATTGGGGTTTAAGGATATTTACTCCTATTTGACTACTAAACTAACANACAATCAATCTCAATGTGTTTAGTCCTCTCATGGAACACCGGATTTGATGCAATATGAAGGGCAGCTTGATTATCGCACACAAGTTCCATCGGGCTGATGTCACCAAATTTTAACTCCATGAGCAATTGTTTGATCCAAATTAGCTCACATGTTGCCATAGCCATTGCTCGATATTCTGCTTCTGCACTAGACCGAGCAACTACATTTTGTTTCTTGCTCTTCCAAGACACCAAATTGCCTCCTACTAAAACACAATATCCAGACGTAGAACGTCTGTCAGAAGGTGATCCTGCCCAGTCAGCATCTGAGTAACCAACGATCTGCTCATGACCTCGATCCTCAAACAATAACCCTTTTCCTGGAGCCGATTTTATATACCGAAGAATGCGGACAACTGCATCACAGTGGCTATCACACGGAGAATCCATAAACTGACTTACAACAATCACAGGAAAAGAAATGTCAGGTCTGGTCACTGTGAGATAATTTAGTTTACCAACAAGTCGCCTATATCTAGCAGGATCGCTAAGCGGCTCCCCCTGTCCTGGCAGAAGTTTAAAATTCGGATCCATCGTAGTGTCAATCGGTCTACAACCTGTCATTCCTGTGTCCTCAAGAATGTCTAAGGCATACTTCCATTGTGATATCGCAATACCTGAGCTGGACTGAGCGACCTCAATACCTAGAAAATACTTTAGTTTGCCAAGGTCCTTAGTCTGAAAGTGTTGAGAGAGATGTTGTTTCAATTTAGTAATACCATCCTGATCATTGCCGGTAATAACAATATCATCAACATTGACCACCAGATAAATAGAGAGACTCGAAGCAGAGTGCCGATAAAACACAGAGTGATCAGCTTCACTACGAGTCATGCCAAACTCCTGGATAATTGTGATGAACTTACCAAACCAGGCTCGAGGAGATTGCTTTAGACCATAAAGTGACCGGCGCAAGCGACATACAAGGCCACGAGACTCCCCCTGAGAAACAAACCCAGGTGGTTGCTCCATATAAACTTCATCCTCAAGGTCACCGTGCAAAAAAGCATTCTTAATGTCCAACTGATAGAGAGGCTAATGGCGAACAACAACCATGGATAGAAAAAGGTGAACCGATGCTACCTTAGCCACGGGAGAGAAGGTATCACTGTAATCGAGGCCAAATATCTGAGAATATCCCTTGGCAACAAGACGGGCCTTAAGGCGATCAATCTTGCCATCCGGACCAACCTTGACTACATATACCCAGCGACAACCAACAGTAGATTTACCTGAAGGAAGAGGAACGAACTCCCAAGTACCACTCGTATGTAAGGAAGACATCTCATCAGCCATAGCCTGTCTCCATCCTAGATGAGACAATGCTTCAGCTGTAGACGTAGGAATAGAAACAGAGGACAAAGAAGAGATAAAAGCATAATAGGGTGATGACAGACGATGATAACTTAAACCGATATAATGGGGATTAGGATTAAGTGTGGTCCGTATACCTTTCCGAAGTGCAATCGGTGTACTAGGAAGAGACAGGTCCGCAGCAGGAGCATGATCAGGTGCAGGACGAGAATCAGCAGGGCCAGATGCTTGGTGCCGACGACGATGATAAGTCAAGAGTGGTGTTCCTGTGGCTGGGGATGTAGGAAGAGCCACACCAGACTCCCCAATAGTTGGAATGGTAAGACTTCTGTGGCGGAAGGTGAACGAGGAGCTATAGTAACTTCCTCAAAGGTCGGTATTGGTAAGACCTCAGATATATCAAGGTGGTCAGAAGAAGTAAAGAAAGGGTTGGACTCAAAAAATGTGACGTCAGCTGACATAAGGTACTTACGAAGATCAGGTGAGTAACAACGATATCCCTTCTAAACACGAGAATAACCAAGAAAGATACACTTGAGAGCACGAGGAGTTAATTTATCTTTCCCAAGGGCTAAGTTATGTACGAAACAAGTGCTCCCAAAAACACGAGGGGGAAGAGAGTATAAGGGTGACTCAGGAAACAACACCGAATGCGGGATCTGATTCTGAATGGGAGATGAAGGCATCCGATTAACCAAATAACAAGCTGTGAGAACTGCATCGCCCCAAAAACGCAGCGGAACATGAGATTCAATGAGAAGTGTGCGAGCAGTCTCAATGATGTCCTTATTCTTTCTATCTGCAACCCCATTTTGCTGAGGGGTATAAGGACAAGAGGTCTGACGAATAATTCCCTGAGAAGCCATAAACTGCTGAAATTGGGAGGATAAATATTCTAAGGCATTTTCACTGCGAAAAGTTCGAATAGAAACACCAAATTGATTTTAATTTCTACACAAAAATTCTGGAATATAGAAAACAACTCAGAACGATCTTTCATTAAGAAAATCCAAGTACATCTTGAATGATCATCAATGAAACTAACAAAAGAACAAAATCCCAAAGTTGAACTGACTCTACTCGGACCCCATATATCAGAATGAACTATACAAAAAAAAACTCTGCATGACTCTCAATACTACGAGGAAAGGAGGCTCGGGTATGTTTCCCGAGCTGACATGACTCACACTCTAATGTAGATAAACTAGACAAACTAGGCACCATCTTCTGAAGCTTGGATAAGTTTGGATGTCCTAAACGTCTGTGAATTAGGCCTGGAGGATATGTAACTAGACATGCCTTGGAGGAATTGAGTGAGTTAAGGCCTTCTGATTCAAGTCCTGTTCCAATCGTCTGTCCCGTACTGCGGTCCTGCATAATAAGAGAATCATCAATAAAATATATACCACAATGGAGGGAACGAGTCAAATGACTAACAGATGCAAGATTAAAAGGACAGTCAGGGACATAGAACGGAATATAGAGTGACAGAGGGTAGGGGATTCGCTTGTCCAACTTCTTTTGCTTTAGTATGAGACCCATTGGCTAAAGTAACAGTGGGAAGAGACTGTGAATACGTAATATTGGACATAAGTGATTTATTACCATAAATATGATCAGAAGCGGCTGAGTCCACAACCCATTGTCCAAGAGTACTAGACTGGGAAACACAAGCGAAAGAATTACCAGCAACAGAAGTATCAGTCTGAGCAACAGAGGCTACTTGTGGAGATGTCTGCTTACTTGCTCGGTACTAAAGGAACTCATTATACTCTCCTTCAGATAAAGAAAGTCTCTGGTTACCTGTAGTCTCTGTCTGAGCAACATAAGAATTTTTGGGTGAACGACCATGTAAAGAATAGCACACGTCACGAGTGTGTCCAAGTTTATGACAATAAAAGCACTTGGGTCGAGACCTTCCAAAATGACCTCCTCCTCGTCTATTCTCCATAGGTAGAGATGCCCGATTGTCTACTAACTGGGATACGAGAACAGATGAGTCAAGTGTCTGTGATGAGCTCACTGGGTGACTTGGTGCTGCAGCAAGGCGAAGTAATCGAGAGAATAATTCATCAACTGTGGGGACAGTCGGACTAGCCAAAATCTGATCGCGTACTGAGTCAAGATCATTAGGAAGTCCAGCAAGAGTAAGAACTAGAAACATCTTTTGTCGTTGTTCTTGTTGCTTGTCAACACTAGCAGAAACTGGCATTAACTTCTCAAATTCCTCCATGACTGCCTGTACTTGTCCCAAGTAAGTAGACATATCTAATTCATGTTTCTTTAAATTTGTCATCCGCGATATCACATCATAGAAACGAGATATGTCATTAGTGTATAAAGTACGAGCCTTTTCCCAAACCAAATAACATGTCTGGAATGGACGAAACAAAGGCATCAACTTGGAATCAATATATCTCCACAGAATACTGCATAATTGAGCATCAATCTTCTCCTAGTGTGCTTTGGCCTTTTCATCTCCGTCGCTAGACTTCTTGATTAGATGATCTTGAACACCTTGACCTTTACACCACAACTCGACAGATGAAGCCCAAGCTAAGTAGTTTGAACCTCTCATTAAAGGTTCTGAGGTAATCATAATACCGGAACTGCCAGAGCCCGGATTTTTAGACTCGAAAACATTAACTCCAAAATACATCGTTGGAGTGAAGAGGGGTCTATAAAATTATACCCAAATAATAGAGAGAACCAATTGGAAATTCCCTGAAACTGACGAAGGGAACACTGTAGCTGTCGGAAAAGGACTGTGTAGTCGCCGGAAAAATTCAAAGTAGTCAGATGGTCTGGAGCGCGTGAGGGCGCGTGACTAGGGTTCTGTCGGGTGGTTTTCTGGGGTTAGGTCGCCTGAGAAATCCGCACCTTCTTGTGGTGTTATTTTCGTAAAACAAATACCACCGGAGAAGGGATTTAGTAAAAGAATGGCCTGAAAGTCACCGGAAAGAGGCACGATGACTGCCCGGACTCGTTGGTAATTGCACAACGGGTATTTCTCACTAGTTGCTCTGATACCATGTGAGAATACACGGAAAAATATTTTTATTTACATAATACAATGATACAATGAGCCCTATATATAGATAATACATGTCCTACTCCTAATACATATAGGTTTAGGATTGAGGCTATTTACTCCTATTTGACTACTAAACTAACAACCTTCGTTCATACGGAGATTGTACAACCTCTTTTTCATGTAGAAGCGGTTTGTCAGCGATTTCTTAGAGTACAGATCTTCCAGCTTCTTCTATGCCATTGCTTTAGAAGTTTTTTCATCAATTTCCCGAAGAATGCTATTTGTAACGCTCATGAAGATCGCACTCAAAGCCCTCTCTTTCAGGTCAGCATTCTCTGTCTCTTTCATCTCTTCAGAAAAATCCTCATCAATTACCTTCCGTAACCCTTATAACACCTGGGACGATTTCAGCCTAATCTTCCTCATCAATTACCTTCCATAACCCTTGTAACACCTGGACGATTTCATCCTATTCTTCCTCATCAATTACCTTCCATAACCCTTGTAACACCTAGGACGATTTCATCTTTATCTTCCATAGACTGAAACTAGAACCCCCATCAAATTTCTCTACTTCGTACTTTGTTGAAGATGATGAAGACATCTTAACCGCAGATTATATGTAGAAACCCGAACCTTGCTCTGATACCAGTTCTTGGGCTAGAACGACCCCAAGATACTCTTAACATGGTGTGATATTGTCCGATTTGGGCCAAGCCCGCACGGCTTTTCACAAAAGGCCTCACACCATTAAGAGATCTCTACACCTTGTATGTAGACTCCCAATCTTTTCAGCTACCAATGTGGGACTTTGCTCGCATATTCGATTTAATAAGACCAATTAAATTTGTTTTGGTTGACCAAATACATCGAATAATTAATTATAATTTTAATTCAGCAAGTCGGTAACTTGAAGGAGAGGTCCTTCGTACTAGGAGCAAGATAGTGAAGGTCAACCTAGAGTAGATATAACTTGAGAGATTTCCCCTCTAATTTCTGAATTTACATAAACCTTCCTTTATCAAATTTCATTAAAATAAATATGCTTCTAGTAATTATAGTAAGTTTGATCATTAATTTGAGTTATAGTAACATTTTTAGATATATATTTTGCCTCTTTTTTTTTGCATAATCTTAGTTATGGTATCTAATGGTTAAGCAGAAAAATGAAAAAAATACAATAAGACGAAGGATATTAATTTTTTTAATTAACTAACTAGGTTCAATAAATAAAAAATAGGTGAATTTTTTACTACATTGAACACGATACTTGAGGTGACTCTGGATATCTCTTTGCCCCTTTTGGTGGCCATAATTTTGACTTGAGGACTTCTGCAACTATACCTAGAATATTCTTTGTCACATCTCTTTCTTTTATTGAAGCATTCTGCATTGGAAATTTCATCAGTAACTTCTAAAAAAAAATTAAAATTATGGATATCAACATTTTATAATTGTTATTAGAATTCCACAAGACAACAAGTATATACTACAACTAGTTTATTATTTTAATTTCTTGACATTCAATCCTAGTTTATAGTTCAATATTTGCGCCCTAAACGACTATTTGGAGGAGAAAATGACTAGATTAGTTTCTTAGAAGATTGGTATTTTACTTGCCTTATACTTCAAGACCTATATATTATTTAGTATTGTCACGTCCATATACAACATATTTATATTTTTATGTTATATGTACAACAGACTCATCCTGATTATAAGTAGGGGGAGCCAGATGGCAAAAGGGGTTCAGCCAACCAAACTCCCTTTGTCGAAAATTATACTTTATATATAAAGTTAATTTTTTTTCCATATATATATATATAGGTATTGAATCTCCTTATATTCTTTGTGTGTTTATATTTTTTATTTGTTAAATTTTCTTGGTAAAAAATTCTACTTCCGCCCCTGATTATAACATAGACGCGTACACGTGTTTTACTAGTATGACTTCTTATTATATTGTTATGATTGAATCATGCATTGTACCTATTGCATTTTGTTATGGTTGTAGAATTATGTCAAGTCATACAAGTAATTGGTAGCAAGTAAATCAGGGTTTCGTGCTACTCTAGAAAAGTAATGCACGTGAATTCTAATATTCAAGAAAAAGATAGAGATATGGGTGGGGTGCACTAGGTGTCCTGATCTTCTTGCAAATCCCCTATTTAGTTATTTAACGAAGACTTTGTCCACTCACACGGTAAAACAATCATTGAGAAAGTATATGGAAGGTGACGCAAACGTGTGACCTAGCAATTAATGAAGTAGATAAAAATGATAAGAGATTTGAGTTCAAATTTCAATATAATAAGGGTCGGCTAATGCACAAAGCATTTCGTATCACACAGGGTCCTGAAAAAGTTACATCTCAAAGGGTGTGATATAAACAGTGTACCTTAATACAAGTTTCAGTGGCTAATTTACAGCTTGAATCTATGACTTATAGGTCACGCGAAGACAATTTTATAGTTGCTTCGAGGCTCTCCAAACAAAACCCCAAATAAATTCTACATAATTTTTCACATGTCTACCTATGTTCTGGTCCAGAGAAATTCAAAAATAGCCAGATTTACATGCAGTCATTCAAAAATAGCCCCAATTTCAAAAGTAATTGAAATTTAGCCACTTTTCATGTAAAGATAAATTTGAACGAAAACACTGTTCAAAATCCGGAAAATACTCCAGCATAATATACTGGAGTTCCAACATAAGTATACTGGATCTCCAGTATATTATGCTGGAACTTTCTGCGTGTTGAAGTTCCAGCATAATATGCTGGAAGTAAGGTGCACCGATCTCCGGTATATTATGTTTGAACTTTCTGTGTTGCAGCAAAATAGTGGCTATTTTTCAGTTACTTTGCAAACGCTGGCTATTTTTGAATGACCAGTCCGAAAACTGGCTAACCCGTGCTATTTTTACGATATAGATACCTGACACTTATTGATAGAAATAGCAAGTACTCGATGAAATTATCGAGATGATATAGATACCTGAACAGTAGCCTTATTAAAAAGGAAGAAAACAGAAAGTAGCTTGAAGGTCCTTGTCAAAGAAGACTATCTAGAAGCAGTAAGAAAGAAACCATAGGGACAAAGGACAAACGATTTCATCCTTGGCAGACTATCTTGTCAAGCACTTCACCAATAGACACAACAACAATGTTTTCAGATAAATTTCATAATTTTAATCCCATTATTTTCACAATGATTTAAGAATATAATAATGAAGTTTAATGCTGAAGAAATTATGCAAAGAATTGATCATTAATAATACTGAGACTGATCTTGCCATGATAAGTCTTTTGTCTCCAAAAACTGTACAAAATTTTCCTATTTAGTGTTTAATTAAGTATTCCTCCACATTGCCTTCTATTGCATATAAAAGTTAAGCTCCATAAAGTTAAAAAGGAAAACTTTCATGAACTTAGTTATATGTTTTTTAGCTAAATCCACACTTGGTTGAACTTCCTTTCTCAACCATTTCATCAACTACCTTTGCACATAGTAGAAATAGAAGAGGTGAAATGAAGCAAACTATACATTTTGCTACTAGTACCAGTTTTGTGGTTCTAAACTGAACTATCTTACACTTTTGTTAACATACCAATAAGTCGACGTGCTTTATATTAACTAGTTCAAAATTTTTGGTTATAGACCACTTTACAATGTTAAATCAATATATATGATATTTACAATGGCGTATACCACGACTAGGAAAGCAGGTGCAACTAAGGGAAGGAAATACCATCTTTGCATAGACAGGAAACCCGATCCCACGTTCCATTACGAGGCCTTATCAGACTTAAGAAAGTTGTGAGTCTCCAACTGAGTCATCTCTTTGCCAGAGGCTGGGTCAAACTTGCATCTAATAAAGCTGTGCATAACAAGTTGATTACATATCAATAATTTGACCAAGCTAATCTTACCAAGGGAAGTAAAATGTGTGTAAACATGCGCGAGAGATATTCCAGCCAATGAGGGGAAATGTTGAAAAGTCATTCACACGTCCAAAACTATACATAGTAGAATTATGTGTGTACGGATTTGCAAGTGATTATGTGAGCGAGAGAAACTCCAGCAAATGAAGGGAAAAAGTCAAAAAGTCAATTAGATACGTCGAAAATCTAACATTGGAAAATCCACAATAATAGTCGAAGAAGTGAACACTGGTGAGTAAGGAAGACCATATTACTTCTTAAATCAATCCCTTATCTTTAGCTCAGCCAGTCGTTATATTTGCAGCCCTCCTTTTTTGTTCTTATTTTTGGTATTGTAAGTCTAATGTGAATGAATTGAATATATCTTTTGTTTCCCGAAACATAAGGATGGTCATATTTTCCTTTCTCTAACTATATATATAGCAGGCTCTGAGGAGCTCATGCTATGCCCAGACCGAGTCACTAATTGAACTACCACTTTCTACGTATCATCAGTCTAAGCAGTTTTTCCACAAGTACTGCTAACAGTACACTACATATATATGGCAATAAACAGGCAGGTTAAGTTAAACTCTGAGAGACATTGCACAATATTTGTCAATTTCATCCGTTAAAACAAGGAAAGTGTGATAAAGACAATGCAAGGTCTGTGCCTAACTCTCTCTGTCCTCAATATGGACGTTTTATTAGAAGTATATGTATTTATATGTACTACCAGAAAGAAAAAGTAAATAAGTATCGTGAAATTCTCAGAACACTGGGCCTACCTTCCATCCAAGCCAAGAATTATCAATGTATTCTTTTCGTGACCAAATGTGACAATATACTCGGAGTCACCAGGCAACCGGAATTGCGCCACTGACCATTCTGAGCTAAAATATTTTGGAAGCACTCCTGCCAAAAACACCCAAATTCAGAGCCTGAGAGAATTAAAACAGAAGAGCACTATAGCTACTTTCAAGCGTCACTAATTAACAGATTTTTACATAACTGGGTCAACGTGTGCCAGCTGGTAAGTTAATATACATGTGAAGAGAGAAAGGTAGACTGGTGAGAAGCTCAATTAAGCAAAGACAATAAAGAAGTTCTTGAATCAAGGCTACATTTTAAGCATTTTCAAGCCCATTCCATCGAAGCAAAAACAGGATACTAAGAGCATGCAAATGGATCACGATGCATGCATAGGCGATCCCAAGTCCAATAAAAGAGGATGGCAGTAGGTTGACCGTCCACGTAAAAGTAGTTAACTTACAATAAAAATTAGTTGATTGAAGCATGTGGATCACCAAAGGCGGAAAAAAAATCATTCTCCATTGTAAACAACCCTATTACGACAAGTTAATCACCACCCCTGATTCTCCAATATAAGTTACGAATAATACTACTGTACAACAATTTCTGCGCGCCTCAAATAAGCCAAAATATGTCAGGAAAAAATTTGTGTATTAACACGGATCCTTCATTAATTAGTCTCCAGATGCATGAGAATTAATCTGTTTAATTACATATCTGCTGCTTAAGCAAGTTATGAGTAATACTACTGTATTAGAAAATGCGAGTACAATTTAACAAGTATTAGGCTATTAGCACCACCTTGTGGCTAGAATTATTTATCTGTGGCTGCAATAATTAGACCAAGAAGGCAAAGACATTGTGCAGGAGGCTTCAGGGGTATGTAAGATCTCCGTCCAGGACAGGAAAGTAAGGTTTTTATACTTATGATACCTCAATTCTTATAAGAAGTGCGCATGAGTGATGCAGAACTCAGAGGAATGCTTGAAAATTAGAAAATGACTTGCATGCTGTTAGGACATAGTTCCATCAGATATATTGGGTCAAACGGGAATGTTAGCGCAACGAGTGAGCTAGCATTCATAATGAACAAAATATGAATCTAATCTAGAAAGGACTCCAAAGTGAGAGCCTTTAGAGTGAAAAGATGAGATGCAAGAGAGGAAGAAAAAGAGCAAATTTAAGTGCCATATCCTTTGTTTGGTTATATATTAAACGAAAACTCTTCTATATTCGGCAGAAAGGAAGAAACAAATGTCTTCTACTTCATAATTGCACAGCAGGAAGCAAATCGTGAGTTTGCTTTCCCCCAACCGTTCTTTATCCTTTCTTGAACCATATCTTATATGTGCCTCCAAGCTATGAAAAAAAGCTCTCTATGAACCGGTAAAGGGTCACAAAGGTTTGCTGTCTCGAGAGCTTGCGTTTCAGAAGCAACGATTTAAGTTCTATGGGTTCAACCTTTAAATTATTTAGTATTGAACCCATTGCATTCAACCTTTCAGACCTACTATTTGCTACAACAGATGAACCCGGTGTCCGAGTGCCATATTCGCCACTGCTTGGGTTGATAGCCCCATAAAGATTTTATAAGGCCAAGAAGTGTAGATGTCATCAGATACAAGCTTAGATATTAAATGACATCACAACTATGGCTGTTTAAAAGCAAGGGGGGATTTAGATAAGTATATAGTTAAGTATGATTGTATAGTAGACTCATTTTTTAAGCGTGGGATGGCCAAGTGCCTGATGTGGGATCAGATTTTAGTTTAAGCTGGTCTAGTTCTTAGGCCAATTCATCGAGATGAAGTGTGATAAAGAAGAGTTATGTTTCCATGTGTGCTAACCAGTCTGGAGCATTTGTCTGCAGAAAACAAGCCTAATACGGTTAACTATCATAGAATAATTGCATGTTATAAGTTGCCATAATCTCTTCATTAAACTCATGGTCCAGGACATCCATCCCTAATGCTGAACAAGAGTCTGAAGGCATCCATATCAAAGGTCAAATAACTTAGGACCCGTTTGGCCATAGATTTTGCCAAAATAAACTTGGGTTTTATTTGGCAAACACATATTTGACCATAAATTTTGCCAATAGTTTGGCAAAACCCCAAGTCCCAAATCCCAAATCCCAAGGTCAAATCCTCATAATACACATGTTTTTCCAAAATTAACTTGGAAAATATGTTTTGAAAACGTATGTCCAAACACATTTTCATCTTCAAGCCAAACTTCACCCAAAACAGATTTTTCAAAAGGAATCTATGGTCAAACGCTAGCTTAGTGTTCTTTGTGGAATTCTGCTTGCATATTTTCAAACAAGGAAACGGAAAGAAAAGAGAGAGAGAGAGAGAGAGATCAGAAAATTACAAATGTGTTCAGAAGGGAACCATACCTTTGATGAAGGAGAATGGTGAACTCGATGCCGCCAGAGTAAGACGGGAATTAGGAGGAGTATTTGTCTTATCCCGGTTCCCAAGATGCTTGATCCTAAAAAGATGAACAGTGCCTTTGTCACTAGAGACTGCTAGCCACTCAGCAGTCGGAGAGAATGAAACACTGTGAATTTCTGCTCTATCAGCACCTCTCCGCACCTGAATCATATATCACATGTGATTTACAAAAACTATATAGCTCAAAAATGTTGTTTAATTGGTACAAGGGAAAGTTAAAAGACTCAATCCAGCTTTGTAGTTTGTGTATGGATAAAGTAGATCTATTAGCAGGCAAAGTAGAAAAAGCAAAACATCAAAACGTTACAATCTTATACAATCTATATCCGAAATGTCTACCACTACACCATGGATAACAACAAGAGAATATGAAAAACAGAAAGAAGATAATAGGAATTGGCATTTGGCAAAATTTAACAACATTGCGTTCTTTAACTCTAATTCCATTTCCAATTACAATAAATTACAATCTGTCATAAACCAAGGGAGAGACGATCAAGGAGAGCACACTGAGTACCAACTACATGCTAAGCTTTCTGAGTCATGGATCACGGGGAACATAGAGTAAAGACTCGATAGGTAAACTTGAGACAACAGAAAATGGTTTACAGGGAGATTTTACTTGACAGTATCAACGAAAGCCAAGGAATTTCAACCAATAACGTCAATAATCTATCCATGTTCAGCATAAGCAAATACAATGAAAAATCAAAGCATTGTTGTTTTGATCAAAGAGAGTTACAAAATGAAGATGAAAGAAACAGATATGATGGATACATGAAGTACATTACAAGGTCAGTTTTGCAGTCCAGAAATTAATCCTAAATTGGTGAAAGATAAAAAGACAAAAATGCTGCTATTACTTACAATAGGTGTGTAATAAATGAAAATGCAATGCTTAGACTGAACTAAAGAGCATTCAAAATCTTACCTCCTGCAATAACGTACCATCCTGTGTGCTGAAAATCCGAATAAGAGTACCCTTGATACTTGCTGTTGCCAGCACATGCCCCTCATGACTAAGTGCAAGTGATGCAGTCTTAGAATCATGCGCAAAAATAAACTTAGTCCTTTTTGAAGTGAAATGCTCAACACGAACTTCACCATTTCGTAATCCAGGGCACACCAGCACAGGTGATCCAGCCGCTTGTGAAATCTCACAGAGTCCCTTTGGGTTTACAATTGTCTCAATCTGGTGGACGAGCTTCATATCAGCAAAATTATATATAAATATCTTCTGCTCAAGTATAACTACAATGCAGTCTTGTCGAAGCCGGACACTACGCACAGCCGACCGGAAACAGATTTCGCCCAAGCAGCGGCTCCGATGATCATCCCAAATTATGACCTTGTTTCGAGGATATTGTGGATTATCTCCACTTCCAACAAAGACTAGTATGTTGCTGCAGAAGAGCATCTCAATAATTTCAATACCACCTCCATTGTCAAAGTACCGTTGAAACATCTTTCGGTAAGGGTCACAGCTATAGACTGTAATGCCACGATCAGTGCCAATGGCAAAGCAGCTACTGTTTTGATTGAATGAAACACTGTATAGGGTCGAGATTGACTGATTGATCAAACCATGATTAGGACATGAGCTAAGGTTTTGGATAAGGGGACTCTGCTCAGGCTCATTATCTACCTGCTCAACAGCATCTTGTTGCTGCGGCTGAAGCTGTTGTTTGTGTTGTTCTTCTAGTTGCCCTAAGTAAGGTTGAAGAATTGGTGACTTAAACTTTGAATTAGTGGTTGGGTGCTGAAATGGCGGGGGAAGAGGGGAAACAGTGGCCATGGACAGGGATTAGAAAGAGGTTTTAGAAAGGTATCAAGCTTAAGTTGAAAGCTAAACGGATAATGTTCTCTATCAGATAGTCACCACCACATTCACGGTCATCAATCTGCATCAGAAAGACATTTAACGTAAAACTAGTTGTATTGATATTAAACTGATAAGCACTGATGCTACACTTGATCTTAGCCAAAAAGCCGAGGAAGGTATAAAACTAGCAGTATAGATATACAAGCAATGTTAATAAAACGACGAAAGGAAAAAACAAATTCTTCAAAGGAAAATGCTACAATAAAATAATTTATAAAAAAGGTGTTTTCACTACAATAAGCTAAACACCCTCAAGTGGTTCTTCGTACTGGTCGCTACACACAATTCTTCCTAATTACTTCCGTTATACTGACAATATAGTGACTTCTATGGGAGGATAAACTAATGAAGAAAGGAATTATCCTGGTTAATTATGAATTAGACACTTACCCTATTGTACTGGTCAACTAGTAATTGACACATGAAAGGATTTCAGTCTAGTTCGATCAAGTAAGGGAACTACACTCAGTTAATTAAAGTCAGTGAATCAGCCATCAAGTAATGGACAACAGAGGGGGATTCAGGATTTGATTTGAACTTTATGGGTTCGAGTTTAACCATTTGTACTTATAAAGGGTTACAGTCAAAGCTACAAGGTTCATTCTACATCCGCCCTAACGGACAACACTCAGTAGCTATACATAACTGATTCACTTATAGAACTAGAATCCAGGAAAGTGATATCAAGAACATGAATTACATATAAAACTATTTACCTTTAAGATTCAAATCATTCTATTTTTTTAATTTATTTTATTTTATTTCTCACGCAATGTCTGGACTGGGCCCTGACTAATCCAAATTCGTGCCCGGATTTTTCCATTCTCAGGCTCAAACCTACGACATAGGATTACGGGTGGAGGGATCCTATCCATCTCACCACAACTCTTGGTAGTTTTTTGGTTTCCTGCCCAGTGTCCGGTAAATCATTCTGTTCTACTTCTACCAAATAATATTCAAAATATTGGTTAGAAAAGATAAAAAAATCCAGTAGCACAATTGAATATTGCAGGGCCTTTTTCCTTCTTTTTTCTTTTCTCAACCTCTATAATTTGCACTCCCTGAACTGTACAATACTACAATCCCAGCCTCAATTACAAAAAATTTAAAATTAAAAAAAAAGGGTGCATAAATACACTAATGGAATAAAAATTGTACCTGCCAAAAAAACAGCTGATCATACACAATTGTATAATAATAAAACTCATTTAAAAATCTTTTTTTTTTACATTATACAAGAATAAAACTGTACTGGTTGTCGGCAAAAATTGAACTTCCAAACGATAACAATTATTACAATAATAATAATGAATTCCCAGTATTCTACTAGCTATTGATGAACATAATCAAAGAAAAAAAAAAGGAAAAAAGGAAGAAAATTTGCTAGAATTAATTTAAAAAGCCATTGATCTCAGCAAAAATAATAAGCAGGAATACTAATGCAACAGTTAACATCTATAAAACTTACATTAATTAAAGAAGAATCGCAACGTACGTAGATGAGAAGGAAGCTGGAAAAAGATTATTAATATTAAAATAGGGCTGGGACCTGTGGGGTTTTTGAGAAATATCAGTTTGCATTTGTAGTAGGAAACTGTTTACTACTTTTTTTAGTTATAGAATAATATTTGGATTAGGAGTCTTCGGGCTGATATTTAGTGGGGAAAAAAGGTCAAATTTGTCTTTTTATTATTTGAAATTAAAAAAAATTATACACAATAATAAACTCAGCGTACTCTCACAAAGTGAAATTTCCGTTAACATCAATTGTGTGACCAAAAGCGAAAAAATTGGCAAATTTGAATAATTTTAATTGTTATAGACGGAAATTTATTGAATCATGACTGAATCTATTATTATGTTTCGAATTCGATGGAAATTAAATTTGAGCATAAGCAAATTGATTTTTTTGAAATGTCATTTTAAAAAAATTCCGAATTTTGCAGTTCAAATTTTATTATTAATTATAGCAAATTGTTAGTATGTTATATCTTTAATTTTGAATTTATATTTTATTTTGAGGTAAAAAGTAGGTGTAGATAAATAATTGTTTCGCTGAAATTTTGGAGATATAGTTAGAGCCTGTAAATCATTGTTGTATTAAGAGGGAAAAGGACCACAAACGTGGATTTACAACTTGCAAGACACGTTAATATATGTTAAGGAATAGTATAAACTTTGATGCTTGACTTGACCATAGCGCAAATAAAATTATCTGATTTTCAATGTTCATAATATATATATATATATATACACTTATTTGCACTAATGCAATGTCAATTGAAATAATTTCCATAATTAAAAATAGTGGTCATAGTCATCTATTTATTCTTTATTAGAGGTCGAGAGTTTAATCTCTGCAATGAAAAAAGTCTATGGGAGAGACTATTTTCTCATTTAATAGGTTTTATATGGTGTGATGCCGAATTAGTTAAGTTTCAAAATAGGCATTGAACACTAAGCTAGTATTTGACATTAGATTTCCAGTGTCGGGTCAAGAATTTGAGATTTATGAGTGCTCGATTGCCGAAACCTATATCTAAGCTATATGATACTTTATGCAATAATACAATATCCAAATTTGCGGATACTTTGATATCTCGGTATATTATCTTCAACTATTAGCTTTCTAATTTTTTTAATAAAAGCTTAAAGTAAGTAATTGGAGTGTATTAATCAATTTAGAAAATAAATGGTTTCAAAAATTATTTTAAGAACAAATTGGCATAACTATTAACCTACTAATCAAAGGAATTAAGGAAGAAATGTAAATAAGATGGATAAAAAATTCTTAGGTATTAAATTACAAACCTAGCTTCAGAACTATTTTCACATAAATTAGATAACAATTAATTAATTTTGTTTTTATTCACTCGTAAACTTAACTTTTTAAGGAGAGAAATATAAATATAGTTTGGCCAAATTCAACCTCAACTGAGCGAAAGTAGAAGAGATAAATAGAGAGGAAGGAATGAAAATTGAGATGAATGAGGCGGTAAGAACAGAAAAAAAAAGTGTAACGTGGAAGATGGTACTAAAAATAGGCTACAAAAACGAATGAAAAATTAAGAAAAAAAATCAGTGACGTTGACTAAAAAGTGTAAAATGTTGAATATTCTCACCCGTCCAAAATAAGTGATTTTTCCGTATTTTTCTTGTGGTCCAAAATAAGTGATTTTCTGGTATTTTTTTTGTGGTCCAAAATAAGTAATTTTTTCAGATTTTAAGAATGAATTAATTAGTTTTTTCTTATATTGCCCTTAGAGTAAATAGTGTTGGAGTATGTGTTAAGAGTATTTATATGGGATAATAAAGGATAATATAATCAATTTCATTGCTAATTAATGTTAAAAAATAAATTTTTTAATTTACGTGAAAATAAATAAGAAAATCACTTATTTTGGACGGGAGGAAGTATGAAATTAGTGATGTTGGTCAAAAGTTGAATCGAACTCGTGCCCTTAGGAAATAAAAGTGACTCTGGAACCAAAGCACATAGTGATCGCCCATTGTCAATGGGTGCTTATGTTCAATTTATAAGGAATCTCAACTTAATTATTAGAGTTTCAACTTAAGTTGGTGGGTGCTTAATTATTCGTCCATGTAGATTCTCAAATTTGTTGAAAAATTGTTTGGGTGAAGTTTGGTTTGAAGATATGTGTTTAGATATCAGTTTTCAAAAATATATTTCACTCTTTTAAAAAAAATATGACAATATGACTTATACCCACAAATTTTAAAAACTATCACAGATACCCAACAGTACCTTCACCAATAACATTCATTATCATTATCACAAACCGTAGTCCTGAACATAAATAAATTTGGTACAAAATTATCATTTTAATACTAAATTGCATAATTCACTATCAGATGACCGAGAAGACGAAGTATCATTGTTACAAAATAATAAATGATGGGCTATTTTATAGAATATGAGGAAATTTTTAAAAAATGTAATAGTAAAATTTTGGGCCCTGGTTTTGGGATTTGAAAATTTGTCAAAATATGAATAAAATTTATGAACAAACATGTATTTGTTAAAAAAAAAGATAAAAAAATATTTGGTAAATATGGCCAAACGGGTGGTAAGTGCTCGTTTGGTTATCCCAAGTTTGGCTAGGTAAAATTGCGGTATAACTTATTCCCGGATTTTAATGCTATTTTATCCATATAGGAAAGTGAGATAACAATTCTAGGATAATTAATCTCCGAATAATTAATCTTGGGTAATTTATTTCCCAACCAAACAACCCCTAAATGAGAAACCAGGAAAAAAATTTACAGTAACTTCGCTCTTACCTCATAATTATTATGAAGTGTTTGATGTCTATAACTTCGCTCTTACCTCATAATTTTAAGTTGTATTAACTAAAGGTATAATTTACAGTAATTGACCATCTTGCCTTCTCTATGCCTTTCAACAATATGTCTATTGATAGCTTTAATATTTACCTCCTTTTGCCTTTGCTATGACCCTTCAGAGACAAAGACAGTCAATAATAGTACACCTTCTTATCAACATGGGTAAAATTCAAAAATAGTTAGATTTATAACTGATAATTGAAAAATAGCTACAACTTCAAAAGTAATAGAAATTTAATCATGTTTCATGTAAAGATAAATCTGAACGAAACATTATTCAAAATTCGGAAAATATTCAAGCATAATATATTTGGGCTCAATTTTTTTACATGTAAACTTCCAACATAATATGCTGGAAGTTCATACACATGTGCTCTGATCTCCAGTATATTATGTTGGAACTTTCCATATGCTAGAGTTCCAGTGTAATATGCTGGAAGTTCATACACATGCGCACCAATCTCCAGTATATTATGCTGGAACTTTTCGTGTTGCAGCAAAATAGTGACTATTTTTCAATGACTTTGCAAACGCTGGCTATTTTTTATTTACCAGTCCGAAAACTGATTAGCCCGTGCTATTTTCACTATTAACTCGGATCATATGGTTAATGGAAAAATTTGATTTCGGCTTTCAAGAAGCAGGCTTGAGACACTACACTGTTCACTTTTAACCCGCACAAGAAACTATTTATATTTGGTAGCCAAAAAAATGTATAAAATTTGTATAATTTTGTATATAACATACATAATGTGTGTATATATATATTTGGCTATTATTTTGAGAGCGACTATACAGTGTCCAATTTCCCCTACATTGGGCGTCCGTTCAAAATGAGTTTAAGTCCATATGACCAATTGCACGGGGTGCCCTATTTGGTCGCCCCCATTTAACATATATCCATTTTTTTAAAAAGTTTTAACATGTGCCCACTTTTTAAACAACTTCAGCCCTCTTTCTCCTCCTCCTTCTCCTCCTTCGTTTTCTTCTTCTTCTTCTTCTTCTTCTTCTTCTTCTTCTTCTTCTTTCTTCTTTCTTCTGTTGTTGTTGGTGTTGCTATGAAACTTCAGTTCATAGGGATGAACTTTCTGCTGAAGATTAACGTTTGTTGCTTATGTACTTCGACCAACCTAATAGCTTCCAAAAAACAAAGTTAAGAATTGCTGAAGTTCAACAAATATAGACAAAAACTTCAGCTCCTAAAATGCTGAAGTTCAGCAAATACAAAATAAACTTCAGCCCTGAAGTTCATCACAAACATAACAAAGCTTTAGCTAAAACACGCTAAAGTTCAGCAAAATAGAGAATAAAACTTCAACTAAAACATGTTGAAGTTCAGCAAATAGAGAACAAAACTTCAGCTACTAGAATGCTTAAGTTCAGCAATTACAAATAAAAACTTCAGCAAATAGAGAACAAAACTCCAGCTACTAGAATGCTTAAGTTCAGCAATTACAAACAAAAACTTCAGTCAACACTTGGTTCATCAATTTTTTGCTACTTCAGACCTGTCTACTAAAATGCTGAAGTTTGCGTGATTGCCTTTGATACTTAAGACCCGTATGCCTGAAGTTATGCGAAAAGTGAGTACGCTTGCAATTTTTTTACAAAGCGGGTATAAGTTAAAATGTGACCCAAAAAGCAGATATATATACAAATACCCCTAAATGGATCAAACATGACCAACATAGTAATAGTCCGAGGTAGCCATTTTTTATTTCTATAAAGGTTTCACAAATTAGATCAAGGTTTTTCACAATATTTATGTCTCAGCAAATGTAAACGGAAAACTGTACTATTAAGAAACTTCACCTATTATTAATCACATAACCAATAAACATGAGTATTCTCCCTTATTACTCCTTGTTGCGGCGTGCAACCTGATCCCACTTGTCCACCCTTATTACTCCTCAATATATATCACCCTTATTCCTCTTGTTGCGGCGTGTAACCTGATCCCACCTGTCCACCCTTATTCCTCCTTTTTGCGTCGTGCAATCCGCTCTTACTAGACAATCACATTTCACCATTTATAATAAGGTTTTCGCAATTTAGGTCAAAATCCTTCACAATATTTATATCTCAACTAATGTAAACAGAAAACTATGCAATTAAGAAACTCCACCAATTATTTCTACACAGCGAAATCAACCGTAATAAATCATGAAACACTGACAACCAGCTCAACCATTAATGTATCACAATGAAGCTAATGAAATAATTAATACTTTCAAATAAGTGAACAATATCTAACAAAAACAAGTAGACATAGAAGCATCAATAATCATGAAATAATTAAAAGAAGAATATAATAAATTGGAAACGGAGAAGGGAACATATTAAACATATAATTTGGTGGCGCATAGGTACTTGTCACCTCACCTATACACCATACACATGAAATTTCACATAGCATTTAAGTCGGGAATTCCTAATCGCTCAAGTCAAAGTTAGACCAAACACTTACCTCAATTTCGCAGGCCACGCACTGCTCAATTACAACTTGTTTTTTAGAATTCCACTTCATCCCACTCGTATACTAGTTGCTAGGTAACACGCAAGGCTTATTTGCTTGGCGATGTTGGAAATTTATGCTAGCATCAAAAAGTATTGTGGGAATACAAGAGTCAACAATTCAACTCCAATGCTCAAACTGAAGAGAACAGATGTATAGAACCTTACTCTCTTAAGATTGGTATCAAAAGAAGATGCTAGGCTAGCAGTGTAGATGCACCTGCTCAACCGTCCAAGACCATCCTTCAGGACCCAATTTAGTGCAGCAGCTGATGGAAGTGCACGGGAGTTCCATATTCCAATTGCCCGTAACATAGCCTGGGTGGAAAAACTTGGGGAGCAGAACTGGAAACACGATGAACAAACTTCCACTTCACGTATCTTCATAATTACTGTAGAAGTCAGATAGAGTAAAAGCATTCCCATCAACATGGACCAATTTTAAGTCATTCCCATCCCAAATATGCCTACAAAAATCATCTGAGCTTCGAACCAAGACTGGAAGATAATATGGGACATTGGGTATTTCTTGCTTATTATTCAACTTTTATTCTCCAAAATTTAATGAAGTTTCTAAAGATTTTGTAACAGCTGGTGGGGTTATGGAGGTTTTGGGGTTATTGGGTATGTCTGTTTTGGGCTTGGGGATGTGGGGTTTCCATGATAAACAAGAACGAACTCTACTGGACGGATGCAAGTTGGATTGCATGAAATTTAGTTGAATTCTCAAGAGAATGGCTCTTGAAATTTCATTGCTTTGTGTTTTTACATTGAGATAGAGAATGGTCAGGGTTCACTAGATGACTTCGATTCTCACCAAATTTCAAAGATATGACTTAAATATTATAATAAACCTGCATCGGGCTCCGAAACCGAAATACGGGCCCAATACCAACGAGTTTAAACATAAATCAATTTCTTTAATTCCTTTGAATTCCAGTCTAACAATTTTCTTCAAAAATTCATTTCCAGAGCTAGGGACCTCGGAATTTGATTCCGGGCATACGCCCAAGTCTCATATTTTACTACGAACCTCCTGGGATCGTCAAAATACGGATCCGGGTCCATTTACTCAAAATGTTGACCAAAGTCAGCTAGAATCAATTTTAACTCTAAAAAATTATTATTATACATATTCACATAAAGGCTTTCTGAATTCACGCCCAGACTGCGCACGCAAATCTAGATGAATAAAATTAATTATCCGAAGGGAGAAGGCGATAGTGGCAATAGGGATAATGATGGCGAGGGCATCGGTGGCCAAGGCGGTGAAGGCGCAGAAGATCATGATGGTGGCGATCAATAGTTTTGTAGTTTTTCTTCTTCTTTTTTTTGAAAACTTTTGTGTATTTTTGTCGCCTCTTTCACGAGCCTTTGTAAAAAATGTTTTAAGTATGAAATGCCAAAGTAATTCGCTGCATCTACTTCCTTTCCTGTGATTTTTTATGTACTTATATGTTTTTTGCTTTTGTTGTTTGGCTGCCTTTGCTCATTCCTTCGTTGGTGTTTTCTTTTTGCTGGTCGTGACCTTGGAGCCTATTACACGTTATTTTCTTCCCTTTTTTCCTTTTTTGCATGTTGAGATACGACCGAGAGCTGATAGGTGTTTGTTCGAGTGGGGTCGAACATATACTTTAATTAAGTTGTGGTCGAGGGCTGGTAGGTGTTAGTTGGGCAAGGTCGAACATAACCTTTTATTTAAGTTGCTTCGGATGGCTGGTAGGTATTAGTTCTAGCTAGGTTGAACATAACCTTTCATTTAAGTTGCGGGCGAGGGGCGGTAGGTGTTAGTTCGAGCGAGGTCGAACATAACCTTTCATTTAACTGCGGTCGAGGGCCAGTAGGTGTTAGTTCGAGCAAGGTCGAACATAACCTTTCATTTAAGTTGTGGCCGAGGTCCGGTAGGTGTTAATTCGAGAAAGGTCGAACATAACCGTTCATTTAAGTTGTGGCCGAGAGCCGGTAGGTGTTAGTTCGAGCAAGGTCGGACATAAACTTTCATTTAAGTTGCAGTTGAGGGCCGATAGGTGTTAGTTTGATCAAGGTCGAACATAGACTTTCCTTTAAGTTGCGCCCGAGGGCCGGTGGATGTTAGGTCAAGCATGATCAAATATAACCTTTCATTTAAGTTACGCCCGAGGGACGATAGGTCTTAGTTCGAACAAGGTCAAACATAACCTGAATGCGAGAAAGGAGTGATGATAAGTGTAAAGTTTATTTCCTTGACATTGTTGCTTTTGTTACATACTTGGAGAAAATTACGGATTTTTGGGTGTTGGATGGCGTTCCAGTCCCAGTCCTGGTCTATCCACTCCCTTCATTGGTCGATCTGGAGAATAGTGAGAGGTCGAGCAATGAAATAGTAACCATGGACCTACCATCATGTACTTTGACTCGAAACATTCCTTTCGCCGCCTCGTTAAAAACCTCTTTGGGAAAACCAAATAGGACAAAAGAGTACAGCTTGGGGGACGCTTTTTCTATCATAAGTTGAAGTATTTGGGGTGGTTGATATTCTAATTATTTGGTAGTAGCTTTCCTTCCGTTGTCTCTAATTGGAACGAACCCTTGTTTGCTTCGGCTATGATTTTATATGGACCATCCCAATTTGTTCCTAGCTTTCCTTCCCTGTGATCTTTACTCGCTTGAGTTTTAGCTTTCATTACGTAGTCCCGGACTTTGAGCGTCATGACCTTTGCTTTGTTGTTGTAATAGTGTTCTGCTTGTTGCTTTTGGGGACCATTCTTATGTAGGTCGTATCTCTTCGATCGTTGAGTTCCTGTCTTCTGCTTTTGTCGTTACTCGTGTCGCTCTCATGGGAGTACCTTAAGTTGGGTTCTCCGACCACGACTTGTATTACTGCCTCGGTCTCGTAGACCTAAGAGTAGGGCGTCTCTCCTGTGCTTGTTTTCGGAGTTGTTCGGTATGCCCAATATACTTCTGATAGTATTTCTGGCCACAGTCCCTTGGCATCTTTGAGCTTCTTCATCATAATGTTTAGTACTGACTTGTTGGATGACTCTTCTTGTCAATTACCAGCGGGGTGGTATGGAAACGAGAGTATCCTCTTGATATGCCATTTCTCGAAGAATTTGACGGCTTTCTTTCCTGTGAACCGGGGTCCTTTGTCACAGTTGATTTCTTTGGGAAGGTCGAATTCGCAGATGAAGTTTCTCCATATAAAGGTGAATATTTCTTGTTCACATAGTTGGGAGAATGCTCCTTATTTCACCCACTTAGATAAACAGTCAGTTAAAACCAAAAGGAATAATACATTACCTCTCCCTGCTGGTAGGGGGCCATGACGTCCATTCCCCATTTGATGAACGACCAAGGGGATGTGATTGAGTGGAGATGGTCGCCTGCTTGGTGAATCATTAGGGTGTATTTTGGCACTGCTCGCATCACCTTACGAAGTCCACGACATCCTTTTTCATGGTGGGACAGTAAGATCCTATCCATATGAGGCATCTGACTAGTCCCCGGTTACCGGAGTGAGCCCTGCAATGGCCTAATCTTTTCGTCAAAGGGTCGTCGTATGTTCTCTTGTATGTATCTCTGCGGAGGAAACTGTACCTAGTCGTTTGCATACTTAGTTTCTTCGCCTCCTATTGTTACTTGGTAGTGTACCGTCCTGCAAGGATGCGACAATACGATTGTGCCAGTCCCAAGTCAAGTTTATGGTTTTTACCTCGACTTGGTCTAGTGATGAGTTGAGGAGGTGGACCACGTTTTTGTCTCCGATTGTGATTCTTTTGGTGGTTTCGGCTAGTTTGGAAGTCCATCTGCTTTGACATTCCGTGCCCGTGGGATTCGGTCTAGCTGACATTCGTCGAACTCAAGAAGTAGCTTACAGATTTCGGTCTAGTATTTGCAACCTTTGTTCCTTGATTTGGAAATTCCCCGTGACTTGATTGGCTATGAGCTAGGAATCGCAACGCAGTATCAGCTTATTTACTCCATATTTGAGTGCTAGTCTCAAACCTGGACTTACAGCCTCATACTTGGCCTCATTGTTAGTCATATCCGGGAACCTTATGGACTGGCGAATCACTTACGCATGTTAGGACTTCGAGTACGAGTCCCAATTCGGACCCCAACACATTGGATGCTTCATCGATGTATAGGAACCAAAGGTCTTATGTCTAGAGGGAGGTCTGGACGGCTTCCTTTTCGACTTCAGGCATTATCTTTGCGATGAAGTCGGCTACGAAGTCGGCGAGTACTTGTGAATTTATCGTCGTTTGCGACTGATAGTTGATATCGTGCTCACTCAACTCGATGGCCCACTTGGCTAGCCTTCCCGATAGTTCGGGTTTATGTAAAATTCTTCTAAGGGGGAAGGTCGTGACAGACGAGATAGGTGACATTGGAAATTCGCTCTAAGCTTTCGTGAAGCTATGACTAAGGCCAAAGCCAATTTTTCGATGTGTGGGTACCTCGTCTTGGCATCGGTGAGTGTTTTGCTAATGTAGTAGATGGTAGATTGCATACCTTTGTTTTCTCGAATTAAGACTGCGCTTACGGCTACCTCAGATACGGCCAGATAGACGAGGAGACTCTCCCCTGGCTCAGGTTTTGAAAGCAGAGGTGGAGATGATAGATATGCCTTTAGTTCTCACAGGTCTTGGACGCATTTGGATGTCCATTCAAGGTCGTTATCTTTCTTGAGTACTCCGAAAAATGTATGGCACCTAGCCGACGACTGCGAGATGAACCTCGATAGAGCAGTGATGCGACCGATAAACCTTTGGACTTGCTTCTTTGTGGTCAAGAGTTTTGATATCTCCTCGATGACTTTGATTTGGTCGGGGTTGACCTCGATCCCTTGCTATGACACTAGAAAACCCAAGAACTTTCTAGAGGCTACACCAAATGCGCATTTTATCGATGTGTTCTTCTCCCCTTTTGGACTTGACCAGTATGTCGTCTATATATACCTCCATTCTTTTGCCGAGATGGTATTTGAACATCTTTGTCACCAACCTTTGATAAGTAGCTTCTGTGTTCTTTAGTCCAAAATACATGACCCTGTAGCAATACGTTCCTTGGTGGGTGATGAACGTGGTTTTTTCCTGATCTTCTTCTTCCACAACGATTTGATTATAGCCTGAGTAAGCGTCCAAGAAGCTTAGTAGCTCATGCCCGACTGTTGCATCGATGAGTTGGTCGATATGTGGCAACGAGAACGAATCCTTCGGGCATGCTTTGTTCAAATCTGTGAAATTCACGCACATCCGCCACTTCCAATTCTTCTTTTTGACCATCACTATGTTAGCGACTCATTTGTGGTACTTCGATTCCCTGATAGAACCATTTTCCATAAGTTTTTCCTCCTCCTCGCACGTTATGTCATTAATTGTGGAGTTGAATTTACGTCTGACTTGCCTCACTGGGGTGGAGTGGGCCGACGTTTAATTTGTGAGTGACGATTTCCTTTGGGATGCCCGACATATCTGCATGGATGAAAGCAAATAAATCTATGTTAGTTGTTAAGAATTGACTGAATTTACTTGGTTCCTGAAGCTTGCAAACGATATAGGCATTCTTGTTGTGGTCGTTGAGGTCCAACTGAATGAGGTTGAGGTCTTCTATGGTCGAACCAGCGGCTTCGGCCGTGTCAGGGTCCTTGATGAGGTTCTATGTTTCCTCTTGCTCCGACCTCGACCTTGTTGATTGATGTGCCTCATTTTCTTTGTCTTTTCTCTGTTGAGTCGTCGTGTCGTCTAAGGCAATGCAGTAGCATCGTCGTGATGTGCGTTGTTCTCCTCATTGATGTGCGTTGTTCTCCTCATATACTAAAAATCCCCCATGGAGTTGGGAATGTAATTACTTGGTATAATCTTGAGGGGACGGCTTTCATGGGATGCATCCACGGTCGTCATACTATGGCGTTGTACGAGGTGGCTTGGTCCATGATGTGGAATGTTGTCTCCAGAGTTACGCCGCCAGCCATTTTCCATCAGATCCGAGAATAACTCAAAATTTAAGGATTTGTGTGTCATTCATCATTGTCAGAAGGAACATCCACATATTCCATTCTTTATTGGGTTAATCATTCCTCCTATATACTTAAATGTCATTTATTGCTATTTATTGTTATTGAATGCTACGTTATTGCTCTTGCTTTCTAAACAACTATTACATATTGTTGCTATCGTCCGACCGGACCCATCTAACATTTACTGCATCTTTGAAAAAAATCATCTAGGGATATTATTGCTACCTAAGATTAACCCTTAATTACACAAATTTAATTATTTAAACTAAGATCTATATTTTTGGTCAACTAATTTGGCATTTTCTGAGGGGATTTCTTAGTTAAACTTTGAGTTTCCTGTAGATCTACAACTAACACAGGTTACTAGCGTAAAAAACGAGAGACCTATTTTCTTTGTGTACACCAAATCCAACATGGCAGGTAACCGAGAGGAAAGTAAGAGAATAACAAGTGACCTCCCAACCAACCTCATCAACTGTATTGGTAAAAATGAGCTTCACACGTATGATAATTCTTGATGATTCGGCCAGTTACGTGGACCAAGGAAAACATGACAACTGGACATGAATCTATAAGGAGGTGCGTGGCAAAGAGGCACGACACTATATACCTACGAGGTAATCAGCTACGGGAAACTCAACTTGACTGAGCGAAGGAAGAGACACGGTCAGAATGAATCCGGACAGAGCTACGGGCAGATTCAAAGATCTTCAATTAATGATCCGCACGTTACACAACCTTCACGCAATATTTATGGTTATTATTTGTAACGTTACATTAATGTAATAATTAGTCATTAATGTGTTATCTTTGCAAGAGGTAGACGTTATACTGAGGAATTCCCTATATAAGGGAATAGAAGTTAACTTGTAAGGACATCCAAACTACGAACATAATACACTTTACTTTTCTGTGCATCTTATTACTTATTTACTTGATCATTCGTTATTATCATTATTTCCTAATTATCAGAAACCCGTGTTCATCCTAAAAATAGCTTTAGTCAAGGGATCTAATTCTTTGGTTAAACAAATTTGTTCTGTTACCGGAAATCTGATAATCTTTGTTTACTTTTCAAACGATATCCTCTGAACTATGTCGAACTCCAACGATAATAAACAACAAAGAGATGGGACTCCATCACCCCCTGGATCCCCAGGAGGTTCAAGGGACCAATCCCAAGAAATATCTAACAACAACAACAACAACAACAACGTTAATGATAATGATCAGACAGTAGAACAAGATCAAGTAAAGCAAATGATTGCAGAGTAGCAGAGTATGTGAGCCAGGCTCTGTAAGAATAGCTTTAGTCAAGGGATCTAATTCTTTGGTTAAACAAATTCGTTCTGTTACCGGGAATCTGATAATCTTTGTTTACTTTTCAAACGATATCCTCTGAACTATGTCGAACTCCAACGATAATAACCAGCAAAGAGATGGGACTCCATCACCCCCTGGATCCTCAGGAGGTTCAAGGGACCAATCCCAAGAAATATCTAACAACAACAACAACGTTAATGATAATGATCAGACAGTAGAACAAGATCAAGTAAAGCAAATGATTGCAGAGTAGCAGAGTATGTGAGCCAGGCTCTGTAAGAATTCGCAAGGGGATTACCATCGTCATCACCTGCATCGCTGACACCACCTACCAATAATACCATCACCGTGGAAAATCCCCAATATGGGTTGGTAAACTTAGCAAGGGAAGGCACTCCTAATGAATCTCGCGAAGCGAGACCAGGTATGACTAATAACTATGAATTACAAAATTTATTACTAACCTTGCAGAAATAGGTGAAGGAACAAAATGATCGAATCAAACAAATTCATGGAGTACCACCTGTTATCAAAGGCATTGACGTTGATAGATATTCTCAACAGCCTTGGAAACCAAGCGCAGCACCCTTGCCTATACCCAAGAAGTTCAAAATGCCTGATGTTCCCAAGTATGACGGGATAACTGACCCGCGACCACGTGACTTCTTTTACTACTGGAGTAAAAGGCAACGACTTAACAAAACAAGAGATTGAGTCAGTACTAGTTAAATTTTTTGGAGAAACACTTACCAAAGGAGCATTAACCCGATATTCTCTTCTCCCTGAAAACTCTATTGATTCATTTGCTGAGCTTGCAGATTCTTTTATAAAAGCACACTCCGGTGCACAAAAAATCGAGAAAAGAATGGGGACATATTCAAAATAAAATAAGGAGACACGAAACTACTCCGTGAATTTTTAGACAGGTTCCAGCGAGAAACAATGTTACTACCATGGGTGCCTGATAAGTGGGAAGACATGGCATTCGCGAGCAATCTAAATGAAAAAAGCTCAGAAGCCATGAGAAGACTCAAGGAAAGCTTGAGAGAATTCCCAACTACGACATGTAATGATGTTTATAACAGGTACAATACTAAACTTCGGATAGAGGAAGATACCATTGCTCGTTCGAAAGATGAAGATCATACCAGATCCAGACGCTCCGAATCAGACAAGAGATCAGGTAAAAATAGGTAAGATCCTTATATGGGACCCTCGGGACGTGAAACTCGTCCCAGGTTCGAAAACACTAGGTCAGAATATAGACCATCCAGCAGAGATGCGGGCTCATCTTCATCTAGATCTAGAAAGGATCGAGATGAACGACCTAAGGGTAATGCACGAATTGGGGATCACACCTTCAATGTAAGTACCCCTGAACTAGTTTCAATATTAAGAAATATGGGAGATAAGGTTAGATGGCCCAATGAAATGTGGTCAAACCCAAATAAAAGGAACCCATATTTCTGGTGTGAATTTCATAACGATCATGGACACAAGACTACATATTGCAGATTTTTACAAGGTGAAATAGAGCAATTATTGAAACAGGGCTACTTAACAGAATTGTTTAGTGGTAAAGGTAAGTGGGCATACATGAAGAATAGGCAGGAACTCCCGAAACCACCATCTCCAAAAAGAACTGTCAACGTGATACACGGAGGTGAAAAAGTAAATGGAGTGGTTTGCAAAACAGCCACGAAGTTCACAATTACACACGGAAAGCGGGTTTGAGAAAACCCGGACGCAGACAATATAACCTTTGATGATGCAGATATCGGCGGACTAATGCTCCCCCACAATGATGCTCTGGTAATATCCTTACTCATTCATGACACTAACGTTAAAAGAGTGTTGATTGATCCAGGTAGTTCAGTCAACATCATATTACTAAGAGTCGTGGAAGAAATTCTCTTGGGAAATCAGGTGATCCCAAGGGCACGAGCCATATCAGAGTTCGATAACTCTACGGTTATAACCAAAGGAGAAATTGAACTTGGCACTTATGCCGAGGGAGTAATCCAAAACACCAGAATCCAAGTCATCGATACTGACATGGCTTATAACGTAATCATGGGAAGGCTATGGATCCACGACATAAAAGCAGTACCATCTACATTACATCAGGTAATTAAATTCCCTTCTGAATGGGGAATTCAACAGATTAGGGGTGATCAGCAAACCTCTAGGAATATAAATTTTGTGGTACATTATAACAAAAAAGTAGAGACGAAAGAATCAAAAGATAGAGAAATCTCCCAAGCAGGAGTTGTCGACCAAACAGGTATGGAAGCATTTATTACCCAAATAGGTATGGAAGAAGCTATTGTTCGAACAAGTACGAAAGAAGATAGTCACGAGAAAGTAAACCAAGTTACCACGGAAGATGAATCAAATCACGCGGATGTAGATTCTAGACCGGATGTCATTCAAGAACCAGAAGAAGATGAGCACATCAAAACAACAACGGAAGAGCTCGAAGTTATTCCATTGTTTGAACAAAAACCTGAACAGAAAGTGCATATAGGCACGAGGCTGAACCCCAGTCGAAGAGGTAAGTTAATGAATTATTTAAAGGCTAACGCAGATTGCTTTGCGTGGTCCCATTCAGATATGACAGGTATCCCACCTAAAGTGATGACTCATAAACTAAATGAATATCCATCCTTCGTACCTGTTAAGCAGAAGAAAAGAAAGCAAGGACCATTCAAGAACCTAGTGATTGACAAAGAGGTACAAAAACTCTTGAAAATTGGTCAAATAATTGATGCCACTACAGGACATGAATTTTTAATCTTTCTATATGCGTATTCCGGTTACAATCAGATTAAAATGGACCCCTTAGACGAGGAAAAAACTTCCTTTATTAAAAATAGGGGGACTTATTGTTACAAAGTCATGCCTTTTGGCTTGAAAAATGTCGAAGCCACGTACCAGAGGTTATTAACCAAGATGTTCCAAGAACATCTGGGGAAGACGATGGAAGTTTACATCGATGACATGCACATCAGATAGCGAAGCGCAGCATGATCCGTAAACACAATTACTTTGGATCCCAAAAGATAAGATCGAAACTTCTCAAAAGCATAGACAATCGCAAGTAGCTCTTGCTCCGTTACTGTGTAGTTCATTTGGGCTCCATTGAGAGTTTTGCTTGCATAGTAGATGGGATGGAGAATTTTATTGTGCCTTTGTCCCAGAACCGCATGAATCGCTACACCACTGGCGTCACACATAAGCTCAAAAGGTTGAGACCAATCCGGTGTGACAATAATAGGGGCCGTGGTGAGCTTGGATTTAAGCTCCTCAAATGCTTTGCAACATTCATCATTGATTACGAACTTGGCATCTTTTTCAAGGAGTTTGCACATGGGATTTGAAATTTTTGAAAAATCCTTGATAAAACGCCGG
>ML291467.1:502-48001 GCA_005239495.1 Nicotiana undulata | reverse complement strand
ATTTCCGTCCTTGACTTGTGTGTTGTCCTTTCCTTCTTGCGTATTTCCTGCTATGTTGTTCTGATTACTGCACTTCTCTTCTGCTTCATATTTCCCTGTCATTAATTATATCTGAAGAATTTTAGATAAATATTTGTTTCGATCATTTCTACTTATGCCCTTTTCTCATTAGACCAGTGGGTGTCTGGACTAGTCCTCGTCACTACTTCACCGAGGTTAGTCTTGATACTTACTGGGCACCACTGTTGTGTGCTCATACTACTCTTCTGTGCATTTTTGGTTTTGCACATATCCAGGTATTGACTGTTGCTAGCTGTGTGGAGCTTTGCTGAGGAGACTCGAGGTAAACCTGATGCTGCATTCGCAGGCTTCGGAGTCTCCTTCCTATTTATTTCAACTGTACTTATTATTTCTGGACAGTTGTATTTAGAATTGTAGAAAGACTTCGTAGAGCTTATGACTTGTATTTACCGGGTTTTGGGAAATTTGTAAACTCTGTCAAGATTTCCATATCGAGACTGCTATGTTTTCTTTTATTATTGTTGATGCTCAGTAAAATATTAGGCTTACCTAGTCCCTAAGACTAGGTGCCATCACGGTACCCAACGGAGGGAAATTTGGGTCGTGACAAGTTGGTATCAGAGCTCTAGGTTGATAGGTGCTACGAGTCATAAGCGAGTTTAGTAGAGTCTTGCGGATCGGTACGGAGACGTTTGTACTTATTTTCGAGAGGCTACGAAACTATTAGGACAATTTCATTTCCTTCATTTCTATCGTGCGAATTCATTCGACCTTGAAGTTTGAAATCATCGTTCCACTCTCTCACCGATGGTGAGGACACAAGCTGCGGTTCCTGGTGATGTTACCCTAAAGAAGAAGTCACAAGGATCAGAGACGGAGGTCGATGAGGAGCACGAGTCGCAGTTAAGATGTCTACTAGGGCAGTCGTTGAGAAGTCGCCAGTAGTTCTAGCTGGGGGACAAGTACTAGAAGTGCCTGCTGCTACCCCGGACTTCAGGAAAACCTGGGTGCAGTTTGAGTATGATTAGTATAGTGACTCAAGCGGGATTGATCCTAGTGCACCAGCTATTTCACAGATCTGAGAGGAGTTCGGACTCCCACCGTCTACACTCCAGAGCAGCAAGACCATGTGGGTCAGGTTCCAGTTGTCATGGCAGCACAACATGTGGTTTTGTTTAGCCCGTGGTTAGAGCAGCAGCAGCGGAAGAAGAACACCGTGGGAATTTAAAGGTACAGGAAGTACCACCCTCCTATCTTTCAGTAGATTGGCGACAGATGATGCTAGGGTTTCTGGAAGAGTGTCACTATATTCTTTGTACTTCGGTATTGTGGAGACGAGCAAGATTGCTTTTGTCATGTCTCAGGTTCAGAGTAGTGGGTTGTCAGTGGTGGCGGGCACATGAGTTGGGTAGCCCAGCCAAGTCAGTTTCCTTGCATGGATGCAAGTTTCAGAGATATTTTAAGGGAGTTGCACTCCAGTCACTCTGAGATGCATGGCGCGGAGTTTGAGCAGTGCGTCAGAGCACTATGTCAGTATTAGAGTATGTTGTCGGGCTCAGTGAGTTGGAAAGATATGTACCTCGCTTGGTTGCTTCAGTTAGAAGGCACATAGGCCGGAGAGATCTACCGGTCCTTATTATGGAGGCAGAGTACGACACGGTAGAGGTTTTGTGGGTCAACCAGTTCAGTTTGCATTACCAGCCCGCTTGGCTCGGCCCAGGCCCGCCTGCCGAGCCCGGGCTCACGGGTCCAAAGTCAAGACCCGTCCCCCCACGGGCCTAAAGCCCCCAAGCCCGGACCCTCCGCTGGCCGGCTCGTTTAGCCCGCAGGCCCGGGTCGGGCCCGACCCACCTGCCAACCTTACTTCTTCCTAATATTTAAAAAAAATTGAATCAACTAAAATATTGATTTCTTAAACAAAAAATCCTAAAATCCAGTGCTTTATAATCAAATAATAGTTTGACTTATATAAATTCTTTCGTATCTGAACTATGTAACATAATTATAATAGGAAATATTTACGTTGCAACTCAATTTGACTGCCTCAAGGATTTCAAGAGTGTAATAAGCATGGTATACTGGTGCGCCCAAACGCACACGCAAGAATATGTGATCATTAAGTATTAAAATGACTAGAAATCGGATATCGAATACACAAGGACTTGTGATTAACTATTAACTAAATTAAACTATTCTAAAGTATCTAAATAAGAATTAAACCTAGAAATATTTATAGCAACCTTTAGAATAATAACGTAACTTCTTCCACTCTTAACAAATTCCTTCTATGTCATTCTATAATGATCCTAATTCACCAAATAATAAATAATTAATATAACCTCAACAATCAAATAATATTGAATATATTTAACACAAAATATAACTAATAAGTGGCAAAAAGCGAGTAAATTAATATAAAAACCATATAAAAATATACCCAACATCATATATTGCTATTATTCTGATTTACGAAATTGATGGAGTCTCCAAATTATCAACCACACAGGAATTAAAACCTTCTTCCAAAGTTTTAACCTGGTTTTGAAATTTTGATTTATGGGAATAGTAACTTATGTAGTATTTGCCAATCTTTTATAATTATAGCATATCATGTTGCTATGTATATTTGAAGTCCTAATATTTAAAGCTTTAAAATAGATATTATTTGCGAGAAATAATAGTATTATGTTTTCTATCTCTTATATTTGCTTACGCCAATTCCATATTAAGCTAGCGTTCGGGAATAGATTTTCAAATTTGTTTTCAAAAATCTGATTTGGATGAAGTTTGGTTTGAAGATGAAAATGTGTTTGAATATCATTTTCAAAACATAGTTCACTTTTTTTTTTGAAAAAACATGAAACATGACTTATACCCACAAGTTCTAAAAACTATCACAAATATCCAACAATACTTTCATCAATAACATTCATCATATTATCGAAAATCATAGTCCTGAACATAAATAAATTTGGTACAGAATTATTATTTTATAATGAACTACATAATACACTATCAGATGACCGAGAAGACGCAACACCATTATTACAAAATAATAAATGGTGGGCTCTTTTATAAAATACAAAAGTTTGGGGCAATCTTAAAAAAATGTAATAGTAATATTTTGGGCCTTGAGCTGGTTTTGGGATTTGGGTTTTGGGAATTTGTCAAAATATGGATAAAATTTATGAACAAACATCTATTTGTTACAACAATAATGGAGGTGAAATCGTACAAATCTAATCTAGGGTTTGAGAGTGTGAGAGAAGAGCTTTTGATATTATTTCTGAGTTGAACGAATGAAATGATTCATCCTTTTACATATGAGAGGCCCAAAGAATATACATACCTGACCCGACTTCTCATCTACCCCAACTCAGTAAATAATTACAAAGAGAGAAAATGGGCTTATCCCAATACAAATAATAACAGAGTAAAATATGGGCCTAACACTAATCAGGAGTGGATGGTATATTTCTAACACCTCCCTCAAGTTGGAGGGTGAAAAACCCCCAACTTGGAAAGAAAACCATGATGAGCAACACCACCGAGACTCTTAGTGAAAATATCATCCAGTTGAGAAGAAGAAGAGGTTTGCAGTAGATGAATAAGGCCTTCAGCATGTTTGGACCGCATCAATGGCAGTCAAGTTCAATATGCTTCGTTCGTTCATGAAAAACTGGGTTCTTATCAATGTAGATAGCAACCTTAGAATCACAAAACAAAGGAATAGGTGAAGAAGAATGCAAACCAAAATCAAATAACAAGCGAGACAATCATGCCAGCTCAACCACAACTTTGCTCACGACCCTGTATTCAGCTTCAACAGAAGACATGGAGACAACATGATGCTTCTTATACTTCCAAACCACAAGACTTCCACCGAAAAACAAACAATATCTACTCACATACCTCCTAGTATCAAGACAGGCTGCCCAATCACTATCACAACAAGCAATGAGAGACAAATCAGAGGAATTGTTGAAGAAAATCCCACAATCAGAGGTACCTTTCAGGATCTTAACACATGGAGAGCAGCTTGCATATGGGAAAGACAAGGAGACTACAAAGGGGTATCCTAAGAAACGCAGGGGATAGACCTATCCCCAAGCTTTTCCCTATGGACCCTAGGAACAATGGCATAACATAGGCATCCAAAGAATCTCAGATGGCTATACGAAGAAGGCTTCCAATAGAGGAGTTCAAAGGGGCTTTTGTGATGAAGAAGAGGTGATGGGAACCTATTGATAAGATAAGTGGCAGTGAGAATGCAATCACCCCAGAAAGAAGTAGGCAAACTGGATTGAAAAAGCAAAGCTCTTACAGTTTCAAGTAAGTGTCTATGTTTCCTTTCAACTACACCATCTTGTTAAGGAGTGTGTGGACGAGAAGTATGACGGATGATGCCTTTATCAGTAAAGAATTTGGAACTAGAGGAAGAGGAGCCTAACTCTAAAGCATTGTCACTCCTAACAGTTTGAACCTTGAAAGGAAAATGGGTATCTACCATGGCTATGAAAGCCTTAAGAAGGTCAAAAGCATTGCTTTAGAACCAAGAAAGTAGGTCCAGGTAGCCATAATGTAGTCATCAACTATAGTGAGGAAATACTTGACACCACCTGAGGTGGGGGAATGGTAGGGACCCCAAGTATCAACATGGATTAGTTGAAATAGGGAAAAAATTGAATGGAACTATCAGGGAAAGGTAACCTAGTTTGCCTGGCCAAGGGACATACAGAACAAGGGAAGGATTGCTTAGGAGAAAGGCAAGAACTAATATCAAATATAAGTTTCATCTTAGAAAAAGGTACATGTCCTAGTCTAAAATGCCAAAGAACGTCCATTTTATTATTAGTGGAATGAGATGAATTACAAACAGGAGCAACATGATCAACATAAAAAAACAGAATTAGAGGAGCACACATCAATAACAGGAAAAGAAACAACATAATGAGATGAACATGGCATGGATGTTGACTGAGTAATGTCCATCTCGTATAACCCTTTGTCCAGTTTACCAAGAATCAGTAGATTCTTCAGAGAAGGGCCCTGTAAGACACACACAACATTAGAGAACTGATCAAGGCCATCAAATTGTTCCACTAATTGATAAACAGAAATGAGGTTATACGGTAAAGTTAGAACATAAAGTACATTGTGAAGAGTGAAATTGGAAAACAAAGTCAAAGATCCAGTAAGTGTAGCCTTAACTTTATATCCATTAGGAAGAGATACAAGGTAAGGAATTGTAAGAGGTTGTAGACTAAAAAGAAGAGACTTTTGAGAAGTCATATGATCAGATGCCCTAGAGTCAAGAATCCAAGATGAACTATCTACTTGTGAAAAAAAACGGGTTTAAGTAACGCACTGTGAGTAGCAATCCTACTAGCAAAATGAGCAGAGGCCATGAGAGAGTGAGAAGGATCAGGGCTGACATGAGATTGTTGCAGAAGTATCATCAGTTGAGAATATTTCTCCTTGGTCAGCCCTGGCACTCCAGAGTGCTGATCAGATGCATCATTTGAAAGTACAGTACTGGGACTAGTGTTAGAAGGGACTGAGGCAGAAGAAGACTCAATAGCAGCATAGGCATATGCTCTTCGAGGTGTAGCATTCTTTGTGAATTTGAAGTTAGGTGTAAAACCATGGAGCTTGTATCATTTTTCAATGCTATGTCCAGGTTTTTTGCAGTATTTGCAAATAAGATACTTTGAGGACTCAAAATTCACCCGAGGTGCATAAGAAGGTTTAGCAGCACCAACACCAAAAGAGGCAGACTCTGAGGTAAATTGAGAGGTAGAGGACACTTGCCTTTGTGTCTCATCACTTAGGAGAATGTTGTACACAATATCAATAGAGTGGAGGGGCTTTAGCATAATGATGTTGTTGCGCACCTGAACATATACATCATTCAACCCCATCAAAAACTGGTAAACATGTTGCTCCTCCTCTACTTTGACACCACCACCACAAGTACATTTACTCTCAGAAATAGAAGCCAACTCATCCCAGAGTTGATTTATTTTTTTGAAGTAAGAGGCAATGTCAAGAGCACCATGAGAAATGTGAGCTAATTCCTTATTTAGCTAAAAAAACTCTAGCATCATCAGCCTGTCCATACCTAGTATCTAATTCTCTCCACCTATCCTTAGCATATTCAGAATACACGATTGTGCGATGGATTTGCTTAGTGACAGAGTTGGAAAGCCATGCAATAACTAAATCATTTAATCTTTGCCACTGTCTCATTAGAGGAGATCCCTCTGGAGGTTTCTCAACATGTCACGACCCAAATTTTCCCCCAACGGGCCGTGATGGCGCATGCCACTATTATTGCTAGGTAATCCGACATTTGCGGAATGACATCTAAAAATATTAAAACAGTTTACAACATATAGAAATAAAATAATTTCCGATAAATGATACCAAAAATAATGTATGAGAAAATGAAACGATACCACGAAACTAATGCTAATCTCTAGCTACCCAGGGTTTGGAATCACAATTCATGAACTACTAAGAGTTTACTACAAGTATTTGGCTCAAAGAAAATATATGTAACTATTTTGAACTAGATAAAACAACAAATGCATAACAAGGAGAAGACTTCAGGAATCTGCGTACGTTGGCAGATCTACCTCGTGTCTCCGTACGAATAGTGTCAGCTCTAACTCGAACTCAACGCGTACCTAAACCTGGATCTCCACAAGAAGTGCATAGTGAAATATCCATACAGCCGACCCCATGTACTAATAAGCGTTGATCCTAACCTCGGCGAAGTAGTGACGAGACTAGGACAGAACACCACATGAAAACCGGGACATATATAATCATGATAGTAGAAATAACAGCAAATAAAGAATTAATATCACAATTAATGGGAATGGGTCATACTGTGGGGAATTTTAACATTAGAGTGAGATAACAAAAAGACATAAATAAACAATGATAAACAAATAAAATTGAGCAACTAAAACAGAAAGGAAATTTGCACGACATCACCCTTCGTGCTTTACACTCTTCCTCACAATATAAGATAAAAGAATGCACGACATCACCTTTTGTGTTTTTACTCTCATCCTCACCAGATTATAAATAAGAATGCACTGCATCACTCTTCGTGATTTACACTCCTCCTCATTATATAAATAATTCATGCACGACATCACCCTTCGTGCTTTACACTCTTCCTCACAATATAATATAAATGAATCATGCACGACATCACCCTTCGTGCTTTACACTATTCCTCACCAATCACATAATCATTAACAACATATAAAGAGGAATTTCATAAGAAATCAGTATTTCATCATAGTTTCTATCACTTTTTAACGTTTCAATCTCAACTCAGTATTCACCATATTATCCATCTTGGTGGAACCGGATACAAATCTTCCAACATTTCACTAACAACAATAATCATAGATGATAGGCTTTAAGACAACCAAAATAACAAGAATTAACTTTTACTCGCATGTTATGACCTGAACACAACGTATAGATACTTGTCACCTCACCTATACATCGTATTTAGCAAAAAAAACAAGTAGCACATAGTCACACAATACCTATTCCCTCAAGCTAAGGTTAGATACAACACTTACCTCGATTTCGCAGGTCATTCACCGCTCAAGCACAACGTTTCCTTTAGAATTTGCCTCCAACTCATTCGTATCTAATCATAATTAGTTTTAATTATTGCTAAAGGAACTAACTTTAATGCAAAATTATGGGTTTCCTAAGTTTTTTCAACAGAAGACAAAAATCGACCCCCGGCCCGCTTGGTCCAAGCTCGAGGTTCGGACCAAAATCCGTTTACCCATTCTCCCCCGAGCCTCGATATACAATTGGTTTTGGAATCCGACCCCAATTCGAGGTCTAAATCCCCAAATTTCCTAGGTTCTACCATGAAATCCCTAATTTCACCATGAAAACTCTAGATTCTAGGTTGAAATCTTATAAAAAATTGTAAATGATTGAAAGAAAATAGTTAAGAATCACTTACCTATGATTTGGATAAGTTTTGGTCTTTGAAAAATTGCCTCTTGGGGTCAGGGTTCGAAAGAATTGAAGAATGGGTGAATATCCCGTCTAAGTCCAAACTTAACAACTGTAGATGTCGCAATTGCGACTGGAGATTCGCAAATGCGAGAAAGATATCGCAAATGTGAACCTTCGTATTTTCTGCTACCTTCGCAAATGCCATTTTCTACATCTAGGTTCATCGCAATTTCTGATGAAAGTTTGCATATGCGAACATGGCCTTCCCTAGGTACTCTTCGCAAATGCGAAGAAAACCTCACAAATGCGAGAACAAGCTGGTCCGGGCTTCTTCGCAATTGCGATAAATTCCTCGCAAATGCCATACCTGCCCACTTCGCATTTGCAAAGACTGATCTCAAAAATTTCGAGATCAGAGGCCCGCAACAGACACCAGACACACCAACTATATTCTCTAAGTTCTAAACACTCCGTGGCCTATCCGAAACTCACTTGAGCCCTCGGGGCTCCAAACCAAACATGCACGCAAGTCTAAAAATATCATTCGGACTTACTTGTGCGATCAAATCGTCAAAATAACACCTAAAACTACGGATTTATCATCAAAACTCATGATTTTCTCAAGAACACTTCAAAATTACTATCTTCCCAACCGGACGTCCGAATCACGTCAAATCAACTCCGATTCTCACCAAACTTCACAGATATGACTTAATATTATAATAAACCTGTATCGGGCTCCAGAACTAAAATACGGGTCCGATACCAACGAGTTCAAACAATAATCAATTTCTTTAATTTCTTTAAATTTTAGTCCAATAATTTTTATCAAAAAATCATTTCTCGAGTTAGGGTACCTCAGAATTCGATTCCGGGCATACGCCCAAGTCCCATATATTACTACGGACCTCTCAGGACCGTCGAAACGGGTCCGGGTCTGTTTACTACAAACGTTGACCAAAGTCAACTAAAAATAAATTTTAACTCTAAAAAATTATTATTTCATATATTTTCACATAAAAGCTTTCCGGATTCATGTCTGGACTGCGTACCCAAATTGAGGTGAAAAAATATATTTTTAAGGCTAACGAGCCCATAATAGAGTTTTAATTCATAAGATGACTCTTTGGGTCATCACACAATAATCCCATGGATGAAATCCAACTTGTTTCTAACAAAAAAGGGCAACCAACACGGATCGTCACCAACTTCCATAACAAGTCCCATCAACGGGCTTGGAAACTAAATAACTTCACAACAAATCAAAAGGATGAACATATAAAGGATGGCAAGGATGAGTATAATCATCAGGATGGAAAGGATGACAAGTGTGTGTTGGGGTAGTATTTACTTGTAGTGTCAGAAACAGAGGAAGATGATGATGTAGCAGATATCGCCATTAAAATAAAAAAATACTAAAAACCAAGTAATCCTAATGAAGAATTACAAGACAATAGGAGAAAATGAGAGAGAATACAAACTCTTCTCGCAACGGGAGAAGGTACGACCTTGAAGTCGAAAGAACAATAACCAACAAACCCTAACACATGTAGTTTGGAGCTTGATACGTAGAGATTGAAGCAATAACCAGTGAAGAAACGATAAGAATCGTGTTGTACAGAAGAAAAGACCACAATATGACTCGATTAGTAAAAGAAATTGTCAATTTCGTCATTTTCGTCGGACATCGTAACAGTGATGAAATCCGACGAGGCTAACCTCGGAAAGAAGAGGAACACCAGATCTATGAGATTATGGGCTCTGATACCATGTTAACAACAATAATGGAGGTGAAATCGTACAAATCTATAGGTTTGAGAGTGAGAGAGAAGAGCTTTTGATATTATTTCTGAGTTGAAAGAATGAAATGATCCATACCTTTTCAAATGAGAGGGCCAAATAATATATATACCTGACCCAACTTCCCTTCTAACCCAACTCAGTAAATAATTACAAAGAGAGAAAATGGGCCTAGCCCAATACAAATAATAACAAAGTAAAATATAGGCCTAACACTAATAAAGAGTGGATGGAATATTTCTAACAGTATTTGCCAAAAAAATTCAAAATATATTTTGCCAAAATCTATGGCTAGACGGGTCCTAAGTATATTTGATATTCACTTTTCTATAGGGCACTTATAATTTAAGGGAAAGTTTTACATACTTTACACTGTTGCCTAAATATAGAAAATTATGTTAAATCGTTTTCTGGTTAGATTTCTTTTTTCCTGGTTCAATTATTTACATCTATTTGAATTAAAGGATGTTTAAAGTACCAGAAAGTACTACCCAGAATACAAAGAAGAGCTAAACAAGATAACAAGCTAAGGAACGGCCTGCAAAAGCGATCATGCTAGCTAATTAGATAACGTTGTCATAGATATTAACGAATAAATTCTGTTACTAAGTGTCCTGTAATATATACGTAAAATTCAATCGACCAACTAAGCCCAGTTCTAAACTATTTGAAGTTGACTGTTGATCATCTCCATATTCATTGCACTCTATCCAGAGGTGTGTTTCAGATATTCTAAATAATGGCCAGCTTATTTGGACGCTCCCATTTAACCTATCGCTAGGCCCAATTTCAAACAAAGACATTTGAAGTTGTGGTTGCATCCAAATTGATTGAAGTTAGGCTTTGACAATCGAACTTTAGATAAATATTTTTAAAATTCAGACTCACACGTTTGATGTTGATTTAAGTGAAACTTCGGCTATGCCTTAAATGGATGTCCCGAAATAGGCTATCTGTACAATTCCCTCAAAGATGTCAAAATTCTATGGCCCACAGGCTTGTGTATTCTGGCCCAAATGAGGTGGTTTGGGTTTGTGTATTCTGGGCCATTCTTGGCCCGTTAAAAGACTCTTAAGGGAAATATTGGCGGAAGACAACAAGATGTTCAAACTAAAGGTGTCAAATGGGCCGGGTTGACCCGATTTCGGACCGGCCTAGGCCGGTTTTAGATCGGATCGATAGGTAAGGGGTCGTTAATGGCTGGGTTGGGACGACAAACAGCTTGTGTAGTTAGTATTGTGATACTGGTTAACCGGACCTGTAAGAACCGCTAATGTCTACTCAATTTTGACCTGGTTAACCGGACCGGTTCAACGGCTATTTCACAAAAAAAAAATAATTGACCGCTGGCAGCGGTCAACTTCCATTTGACCGTTGCCCAACGACTATTTTGCAAGAATAGCTCTTTTTTTAGCATTCCCCCCCCCCCCCCCCCCCCCCCCCCCCCCCCCCAATCATCTTCAATTCTCTCACTTATCTCTCAATTCTAAAACTCAAATTCTCAATTTTCATTCTCTTATTCTTCACCTAAATTGCAACAACTATTTGGCTCTCATTTTTTTGGTATTTTATTTATGGTATTATTTGAAGTTTGAACAATTGACGTTTCTTCGTGGTAACATAGGAGCTGCGAAATTCAATTTCAAGACTTCAAAAATCATCAAGTGTTCAATTTATTGCAGAACTCGATGCATTCGTTCCAACTCTTTCTCTTATTTAATATTTTATTTGCAATATTTTATTTTTATTAGTAGTTAAATTTTCAAAATATATTTAATGTTGCAAAAAAGAGTTTGTAATAAGGTTGCTATGGGGGGTAATAGAAAAAGATGTACTACTTCAACTTCTAGTAGTAATTTAAATGATTGTACTTATGTCCCTGAAACACCACCTGATAATAATATAGATTATGAATAATTACATGAATATTTTGGTATAGAAGATAATGAATTAGAAATTGAATATGAGCGCCACTTACACCTAGTAGCGTTGGAGTTGGTAGCAGGGGTGGTGGTCGTGACTCTAGTAGTAGACCACCTGTGGCCTCGACTAGTAATCGGAGAAGGAGAAGTAAAGTTTGGAAATAGTTTGAGAAAATAGAGAATTTTGATAGAGTTAGATGCAAAATTTGTAAAGATGATTTTAAACATAAGACATGATAAAATGAAGGATTGTGAGGAATTAGCAAAAATGATTGCTTTGGGTTGTTTACCTTTTTCTTTTGCTTCTTCATCATATCTTATTATGTATATTCAAAGGATTTATAATCCTTTATTTGAAAGTATCGCTAAAAGTACTTGTAGATTTGATATCTTTAGACTTCATGCACAATATCAGACATACAAACGTTATTTGTTTGACCACCTTCCTTTTAGAGTTTCTCTAACTTCAGATATTGGCCATGATGTCGATAGAAATGATTATTTGACAATTACATGTCATTGGATAATTGATAATTATTGTATGCAAAAATATATTATCGCTTTTAAATATGATGAGGATCAAAGTCATATTGGTATTTTTATAAGTGCTACTATTTGCGAAGTTGTTGTATTTTACAATCTTAATAAAAAAGTATTATGTAAGTTTTTTAATAATGCTTCTAACAATAGTGCCGCTATTTCAATAGTAAGACTGCATTTGCAACTACCACTTGATGATATTTTCATGTTAGGTGTACATGTCATGTTTATAATTTAATTGTTAATAGTGGTCTTGATTTATTTTCGACTGAGATTACTCATGTAAAAAGAGTAGTTGGTGTTATTCAAGAAAATAGCAGACAATCTAGAATTAGGGAATTTAAGACTAAGTGCATGTAACATGACCTTAACCCCAGATTTATGCCAGATGAACTTGTTACTAGATGGAATTACACTTATTTTTAAAATATTGCTACAAATATAGATCGCCAATAACTGAAGTTGTTAATGCGCATTGTACTGATCCAAACTGTATGTTAACAACTAATACTTGGGAGACCATTAATGATGTTGTTAAATTTTTACATAAATTTTATACAACTACTGTTGAGTTTTCTGGAGCATATTACTCTACTCTTACTATGACATTAGTACATATAGCTGAATTTTTTTCTACTCTCTGAATATAAGATGAAAGAAAACTATGAGGATGCTGTTGAAAAAATGCAAGCAAAATTCAAATTTTTTTATTCCAATTCCTTCTATTTACTTAATTGGTGCTGTTTTAATTCCTTCTATTAAGATGTCTAATTGTCACCAGTTAATCAATGCTTTATACACGTATATGGAGATTGGACCGACTGAAACTCCAGATATATATTGTTGTATGAACAAGCTAAATGATTATTTACAATAATTATATAATTATTATGCAAATATAATTGATGAAGCTGCTATTAATGTAGGCAATGTTAATCCCATTATGCATTGTACTACTTCTACTGCATATGCTACTATGGATGAAGATGAATGCCTTGATGGTTATAATATTTGGTCTACATTTCATTCCTCTCAAATGAGCAAAAGGAACATTGATGAACTTCAATTCCACTTTGCAAAAGCAAACAGAGTCTCACACAAAGGAATTTTCACCATTGGCATAGTCGCATGTGAATGAAAAGCAATCTCCTGTTCTTTCCGCTATGGCTCATGACGTGCTAAATGTTCCAATTCAACTATTGTATCAGAGAGTGCATTTAGTCAAGCAAAAAAACAACTAGGAGACAGCCCTTACTCATTGGGAAGCAATGCGTTGGAAGTTTTAATATGTTTCAAAGATTGGATTAGATCTGAATGAAGAAACCAAGGACATGAAGATGTTGATAAACCAGAAGACGAGGAACTTGGAGATATATGTTATCATAACCCGTCTAAATTAAACACTCTAGAAGATGACCAAGACGTTCATATTGATTATGCAGAACTTACTAAGGCAATGCAAACCTTTTGAAGTTCTTGTTTTATATTTAATAATTCAAATATACATTTACTCTTTTTCTTTAATTTAGTTGTTGTAAATGTAAACTTTAATTTGCAAGATTGAATAAAGAACTTGCAAATTATAAGTTAATTTTTTTAATCTTTATTGTATTATCTTAAATTCTTAATGAAATATTCAAATATAAGGCTTTTAAAGCCTTTGAAGTTTTTTTTTTCAAAATTCGAAATATAAGGCTTTTAATGTCTTTGAAATTTATTCAAACACTCTTTTTATACGATTGTTTTTATGTTTTATATTTTCACTTTATCTTAATATAAATTACGATAGTTATACAAAATACACCCAAAGAAAACCTGCCCCTACCTGGCCTCTTTGTTTCGGAACCGTTCTGGTTCAAATTTTCACCGGCGAGGGACGGGACCGGTAAAACCAGTATTTCAAATAGCCGGACCGTTATGGAGATCGGCCGGTATCCTTTTCTACTGCCCGGACCGGCCCATTGACACCCATAGTTCCAACCATTTTTTCCAAAAATGCCACCCCTACGTAAAAGTATATATCGGTAATGTCTGTCACTTTTTTTTCAACCCAAAGTAAAAGTGTAAAACACATTGAGTAAGAGGGTATTTGGCTAAGCTTATATTGGCTTATACACACATTTTGACTTATTTATGCGTTTGGTAAACATCCATAGTGCTTATAAGCTAAAATCAGTCATAAGTGATAAGTTGGTTACCTCTCCACTTATGACTTTTTAACTTATAATCATTTTTAGTTTGACCAATACTATTTCTAATTTATCCTTAATAATATTTTTCAATTCACAAAATACTTTGCCTGAAATAAATTTCTGACTATCTCTTCGTTATGTATTATTATTAATTCTTTTTATATTATAATTTTTATTTATTTATAATATTTTAAAATAAATTCAAGGATATTTTAAGCATTTTAACAAAAGGTAGCTTACGAGCACTTTTTTATTAAATCCACCAATTACTTATTGTAAGTTTCAGAACTTCTACATGACACACATAAATACTTATTTACTACTCCCCTCGGATCTCAGCCTCTCTCTCTCCTATGGAGAATCAAGCAAACAATCTTCGTCGAGCTCGGGAGTAGAAGAAGCTTGAAGAGAAAGCTAGACGAAGATTTCGAAGACGAACGCAAACTCTCTTCTCACGAAGATCTCACCCCTGAGGTCCGTACGCAGGTCGACATAATCTACTTTCTCTTCAACCGAAGCTGATCGTGCCTCCGTAAAACGTGCTATTCACGTGCTCTCCGAGCTAGCTAAGAACGGTAAAACTCAAGATCTCGTTTCTCTTTTCATTTATACCGGATCAGTAATTTTTTCATTTTACTTGCACTTTTCTGCTTATCGAGAGTTAATTTAATTTTTCGAAGTTAATTCGGACTCGCTTTAATTAAATTTTTTTCCTGAAAATTTTGAACTTAGATATCCAAAAACTGCACGAAAAGTATTGTATTGAAAAAAATTCATTACACATGTTAGTAAATTCGTACAGTTTGAATATCGGGAAGTGTCAAGTTAAATCCACTGTTTGGCACTTTTCTGCTTATTGACAGTTAATTCGACTAACTTTTAAAGTTAAAATTGCAATATATTAATTCAACTTTTTTCTGAAAAATAAAAATTAATTCTAGTGGAAAGTTTGAATACGGCAAAGTGTGGAGATAGAGCCATCGCTGTGTACATGTAGAGAGTTGGATTAGTTTATTTCAATCAGTTTGGTACTGAGAGTTTGGTTTTTGATATTTGAGGACTTTTGTGTTGCAGAGGAAATTGTGAATGTGGTGCTGTTCCAGCTTTGGTGAAGCATCCTAAGGTGCCGTCCCTCGGGAGTGAATTAGGAGATAGTGGACAGATGTCGTCCTACGAGCATGAGGTCAAGAAAGGAAGTGCTTTTACACTTGGGCTTTTTGCCATAAAAGTTAGTATCTGAAATCGTATTTATGTTCTTTGAATTGCTCCATAATATCTGCACTTCAGTATATACAGGAGCTATGTTCTGTTATTGAATACATGAGCTTCCTTGCTTACAGAATAGGAGTTATGTTTTGTTATCGAATACATTCCACTTCAATTGGTACTTTGGTTTTACTTGCATATTTGCATGTATCATTTGGTTTAATTGTGCACACCCTCTTGCCACTTTCGAAGAAGATGCATTAGCAATGACAGTAGAATGATTGCATACTTGTGTTTCTTATCAGTTCTTTGTCGCTCAACAGGAATTTGGATTTATAGTCTATCATGTGTGTACCTTCGTTAATTAATTGTTCGTTTTTAACTATTTCTGTGTCTTTAAACAGCCAGAGCAACAGAAACTCATTGTTGATGCTGGAGCTCTTCCCATCTTGTGGATCTGCTGAAGAGGCACAAGAAAGCACAAAACCCCGTGCGGTCAATGGTGTTATCCGGAGAGAAGTTGATGCAATTACCAATCTTGCTCATGAAAATGACAGCATTAAAAGTCGCAGCAGGTTAATTTCTTATTTCTCTGAAATTTTGGGTTTCTTAAAAAAAAAAAAGAAGTCAAAAGAAGACATGTAGTTCTCATACTTCTTTAGGTATGAGGATGCGATCATACCAGCACTAATGCACCGGATCCCATCAGAACTCTGAAGTTAAGCGTGCTTGGACGAGAGTAGTACTAGGATGGGTGACCCCCTGTGAAGTCCTCGTGTTGCATCCCTATTTTTCTGAGCCGAGGGTCTCTCGGAAACAACCTCTCTATTCCCTCTAGGGCAGCGTTAAGGTTTGCGTACATTCTACCCTCCCCAGACCCCACTGGTGGGATTTTATTGGGAGGTTGTATTTAATTAGGTATAAATTTCGCAATGCTTCAAGTGATAATCAGCCTTAGACGTAACAAAATTGTGGCGTGACAGGTTGGAGTCATTGGAAATCTGGTGCACTCATCATCAAATATCAAAAAGGAAGTTCTTCTTGCTGGAGCTTTACAACCTGTCATTGGTTTGCTTAGATCCAATAATTTGAGTGGCTGGTCATGTACAACTTCTACTTCTTAGTTGCTTATCATATGCAGAGTTCCATAGATGAACTAGATGTTCTATGATTTGCTTTTTCTTTTCCTCTTTATGGCCTCTCAATATTAGTCTTTTTATATGATAGTTCCTCCTATTCGGAGAGCCAAAGGGAAGCTGCTTTATTGCTTGGACCATTTGCAGCAACCAACACAGATTGCAAGGTTGATGATTACCAATGTACTCTGTGAATGTCATGAAGAGTTGTAAAACTCTTGATTTATTATCATTTAAAGCAACTTTATCTGATTTATTCTTTAATCTTTTGTGATGGTTTTTTAGATACACATTGTGCAAAGAGGTGCTGTACCACCACTAATTGAGATGCTCCGATCTCCGGATGCTCAACTTAGGGAAATGTCAGCCTTTGCCCTGGGAAAGGGTGGCACATCTGACTTGAAATCCTTACAGAACTTCTTTAGGGTACTTTGTTTCCATGTGGTTAGCATGTAATATTTCTGTTCTGTTATTTGTTGTTCCCTGGGCCACTGTTTTTCTGACTATTCTGTAAGCTTACCACTCGGATTTCTTCTGGCATTACTTGTGATGATAGTTGATGATCGTTGACTTGCCTTCAATGATTACTGGGGTCTGTTTTGATGTGTGACACATGCTCGTGGCATCTTCGACATGGCCTTGTCCCCTTTTATTAATCAAAACTAATACCAGAAAATATACTCATAGTAGTGGTTCCAGCAGACCATGTTTCTCTGATTATTCAGCAAATTTAGCATTAAAGAATTCATTTTCTGCCTTTACCTGTGTGTCTGATGGTGAATAGGCATGGCTAGAATGATTACAGAGGATTCATATGGCATTGATTGATTGACTTCTATTTTTGGATGATGGATCATATTGAGTATTTGATTATGGTATAACGTTGAATTCCACTGGTGGGAAGGACTAATAGTTTGTTCTAAGAAGGTGCACTTCATGTTGTGATGAGTGATTATTGGTTAATGGAAGAAAGAATTACGAGCATGTTTCTTTCTTAAAAAAGAAAAATGAATTACTAGCATGTTAAATGATGAAGAAGTTCATGTTGATTATCACCATTAACTCTATCAGGAACGATCTTTTCTACTATGTTGTTGTTTGGGTAACTTACATCTGATCCATGCGCATCAAAATATAATATGACTTTTTTTTAAAAGGTAAAATAACATAAAATCCAACTAATGCGTTTTAACTAACACCTAACTTTGCTAGGGTAGAAAAGGAAATGTAATACTCCAAAATATTAAAGTTTAATTCTCCAAAATATATATGGAGTTAACGACAAACTTTTCTAGTGTACTTTCCTTTGGTAAAATTTTATTGACTGATAGAAAAATCTCCTAAACAATAAAAGGAGAAATTTAGTACTCCAAAATATAAAATATTCCTAGATTAATTATCTATATAATTAAATAATAAAGATATAGATATTGTAGGAAAGAAGTACAAATTAATAGTAATAAAACAAGCTCCAGTGACGGGGTCGACTTTTACAGTCGAAGGCCCAATAGAGAAAACCTAGGCCTAATTTCTTATACTTTATTTATGCCCTTCCACATTCTCTTTCATCTCTTTCCTTGCGGCATAGCAAAAAATATACTGAAACTATGAAGGAGTTTACTGTTACACGAGGTCGACGGGTAAAATTTCAGAACTTGGAACTGCAAAAAAAGGTAGCTACCTTCTTTTGATACAATATTGTTAGCCTTTTGATTTTGTACTATAACAACTTGTTTGGATGGTTGTTACCTATTGTATTACTATATCGCATTATTAGTTTAAATTCAATACTCCTATTTGTTTTGAATGTTATGGTATCATATCGGTAAATTCGCCGTTACATAATTAAAAGTGCTATTTTATTTTTTACTCTATCTTTTTATATTCTACTTTATTGGTATCTTTTTCTTCGGGAGGAGGGCAGGGCGGATCTACTAAAGAGGAAGGGGTGGTACGCCACCCGCACACCTCAGCCGAAATGCTGTATGTGTATCTATGTATACATAGAAAAACGTATAAATAGGCTAAGCGGCAGCACACCTCAGCCGAAACGCTGTATGTGTATCTATGTATACATAGAAAAACGTATAAATAGGCTAAGCGGCACCCGGAGTAACAAAAGGTTGTCCGGTGCCACCGGTACAGGCCTTGTTTTTCTGCCTTTAGGGCGTGGGATCGAATTTTTTGCGTAGTAAATTTTTGCTTTGAGTATCTAAATATGCATCTTTAGCGAGTTTTAGTCCTATTTGTACATTTATTGTCAAATTATAACTCTAGAATATGAAAATTCGTCAAAGACAATTATAAATAAATAATAGTAATTTTATATTGATATTGATTATATTAGTGAAGTTTTATGCTTTGCTCACCATTATTATTACATTATTTATTTGATCGATTTGTCAATGTAAACCCGAAAGAAGAATAACCCGAACCGAATCAAGTCAAAGTCAAAGTAATATGGCACCCGTAATTGATAAATCCTGGATGCGCCCTTGGGGTGGTGCTGGTGGTGTAATTTTTCAAGTTTCATCGTCATGGTATTGGTGCATGACATTATAAAATGATGACAAAAAATACAACCTATATATCTAAACATTAAAAATATCAAAACGATACATTACTATACATAACAACCATATATCCAAACAAGTTGTCAAGGGTATAGATTGAAGTCTTTTGTTGTATGATATTGGGTTTAATTGAAAATATCGTAATATATGCGTGTTGTTGTTTGATGCTATTGCAGCCTAACAAGTCAATACCAAGGAAAAGTAGAGAGGAGGAGGAAGAAGAAGTGGGGAATAATAATAATGAGTTTAACAAGCTACCTCTTGATGTTATAAGCTCTATTTTTATAAGATGCCCCGTGAATACGTTATCCATGTTAAGGTGCACATTAAAGTCGTGGAATGACTTGATTGCTAGTCCTTTGTTCGTTCATTCTCACCTGAAACATTCAAAGGAAACTAGCCAACTTCTTTTTCTGCAAGCCAATTATTTCCGACGGTCTGAGAAGGGCAGGCTACGATTTGTTTCAGTAGACATGGAAGGAAATAAGGGAGAAAGCAATGAGTTATACGCTGTCACTTCACCTCATTTCCCACGTTACGGCCTTTCTAGTTTCCATGTTTCTGCTGGTTTAGTTTTCTTTTCAACGGGTGATTATCGCATGTATTTGTGCAATCCTGCCAAGAAACAATTATTTGAATTGCCAAAATGTTCACCTACTGTTTTTGAGGCAACTAACAAATTTGGGTTTGGATATCTTGGTTCAACTAAGGAATATAAAGTGGTGCGGATTTTCGATGGGGACCCCAAGATTAATGATTTGAGACCTCAGATAAGAGGCGAGGTGTTTACCCTAAATGGCATTATTTCTAGTGGATGGAAAGAAATTGCTGAGATTCCTCCATGTGGTCCGTATCGTCCAGGACTGCTAGTAAATGAATGTATGTATTGGCCGATTAATATGAATATTTTTCACGATCAAATTTTATCATTTGACTTTGAAAGTGAAAAATTTCTCATTGTATCTTGCCCATCGTCTTATAAAAAGGTTATGAAAATGAGACTGGTGGATTTGAAAGGGATGCTTTGCCTTACAGATATGGATGTGGGGAGTTCAACTCTAAACCTGTGGATACTTAAAGATAAAATAAGTAGCATTTGGTTGAAGGAGCATAGCATCAATTTGGTTGGGCGCAGGTGTGATGTACCTATCTTCAGGACATGGAATGAAGAAATAATAGTTGGCGGTTGGTCAAATAGGTTCGTCTTCTATGACCTAAAAGGAAAATCCTTTAGAGAAAGGAGAATTGATGTTGGACTTTGCGAAGACGCTGGTTTTGAAATCTACCAGAAAAGCTTGTTTTCATTAGGAAACACATAGGTTGTCCTTGCTATTTAATTTATATTGTCTCATTGCATATGGAACATCATAAATTTTTGGCTTATTATTATTTTTTGGTTTATATCATAAATTACATTATGCTTCTCCATTTTCTTAGTCTTGGTGAGACCCTCTTCATATATATATATATACAGTAACTATTTCTTTGGCCATAGCAGTTTTGTGTGCTTATTTGCCAGAAGACTTTTATTATATGTTTGTGTATATCATATGTTAAATTTACGGTCCAAGAATTGATTCTGGTGTTTGTTACCTAAAGATTACCTGATAATTAGCAACAATTGAATATGGAGAATCCTAGAATTAGGTCAAGCTAAAGCCAATCAAATACCGCATGCTTTGGTTTGTCAGACGATTGACGTAAAACAAATTAAATTTTGTTAGGAACACACCACGTGGACAGGAGTCTAATTAGTATGGGCAAATTTTTTAGCAACCAGCAGTACAAAAGTTCTGGTGATGGTATGAAACAGAACATTCAGAATTAACACAGTTACAATGGCTATCTCATACAACACAACATCATTTTTGTTTTTCACTTTCCTTTTACTCCTCGTGCCCGAAAATCATTCCTTAACCTCAGATGACTTGGTTTCTGCATTGATCATCCTTCGTTCTCAGTCTCCCACTGGTGTTATTCACCTTTCTAACAAACTACTTAGACGAATTTTATCGATACCTGTCCCTAGGCCATTTTCTTTCGTTGTATTCTTCGATTCACAGAAGCTACATTCAGAGCCAGAGATTTCACTTCCAACTATTAAAAATGAGTTCTTGCTTCTCTCCTCATTCCACACAAACAATCCACATAACAACAAGTTGTTTTTCTTTGACATTGAGTTTCAAGAATCACAAGCTTCTTTTGCTCTATTTGGAATCAAGTCTCTCCCCTATATATATGTTTAGTCCCCCCTTTAGCCACTAATTTCAAAAGGGATTCTATTCGAATGAAGTCCTTGGATTTCTCTGGGCATGCTGAATCGATGGCAGGATTCATCGAGGGTAAAAGTAAGCTCACTGTTGGTCCCATACATCGGCCAGGTTTCATTTCCAAGAAACGGAAGATAATTATCATCGCTTTGGGGCTAATCTTGACTCCATTTCTAGTGAAAAAGATTGTTGCTGGAAACACCCTTTTGCATCACAAGCATATATGGATGGCAGGGTCAGTTTTCGTATACTTCATCAGTGTTTCAGGGACAATGTACAACGTAATCAATAAAATACCTATTGCTATGGTGGATAGAGATGATCCTAAAAAGTTGGTTTTCTTTTATGAAGGAAATGGGATGCAGCTAGGGGGTGAGGGGTTTACAGTCGGGTTCTTGTACACGATTTTCGGGTTGTTGGCCTTTATCACTCATGTTCTTGTCCATGTGAAGAATAGGAATATCCAGAGGTTGGTGATGCTTTTAGCTATCTTTGTTTCATTCTGGGCTGTAAAGAAGGTGATTTACCTGTATAATTGGAAGACTGGGACTGGTCTTCCTGCTTACTGACCCATGTTGGAAATGATAGCAATGTTTGGCTGATATATACCATATGTAAAGAATATTGTACCAGCTTATACTAGTCGCTACACATTAGCTGAGTTAACTTAATGCTAAGTAGTGTACCAAAAACAGGAATAGATTACCTACTCTTAACTGACAAGTGAGCGCCTTTATTCTGAATTAAAGAATCCAGAATCAGTAGGCTCTCCAAGTAGGATTCCAACCTACGACCTGTCGACAGAAAATTTGACTAAATCATTTAGAAGTAAAGAGGTAACAGAGATTCATTTCTTCTCCAACTCAATAATGTAAACAATTCCAGAAATGTAAAGTAACGGAGTCCTATATTTAAGGGGAACCTTGTCGTAACTGGTAAAGTTGTTGCCATGTGATCAAGAGGTCAGGGGTTCAAGCCGTGGAAACAGTCTCTTGCATTTAAGGCTGCTTACAATAGACCCTTGTGGTCCGGCCCTTCCCGGACCGCGCATAGCGGGACATTAGTACATCGGGCTGCTATTTTTTATATTTAAAGTAGAGTGATACTATCAAACATACTGTTTGCAAATTAAAAGTCCCATCTCCAGTACATAAATGCCTGCCTAGCACATTCATGTGGTACTATCTCCCTTCATCTGTGCAACCTAAGAGTGTTGAGCTCCTCTTCGAATCCACATATAAACAGGAATTTAAGGAATGGTGAAGTCAGACAAGCAACCAAGCCATCAAGATTTAAGAACACATGATGAGAACAAGTACCAACTAGAGCTTTATGTATGCACGAGCATCTGAGCCACATATCACGGCTCGATTGACCGCCAACACAATTTTGATCCAGTGTTATCAAGGACAAAAAGCGCAAAAAAACTCTAAGGTCTAATGGGGCTTTAAGCGCAAAGCGCAAATAAAGCGTGGGCTTTGCTGAAGAAAGGCTCAAATAGAGAAAAACGACAATATGTATGTGTTTATAAGCATGAATACCAAATATATGGACAAAGAAACTGAAGAAAATTTATGACAAAGTGAAATATCAATTGTTTAGTGTCGTCTCTTCAAGATTACGCTCATTGGCAAAGAAAAGTATGCCTTAGAGCCTTGATGAGAACACTAAAGCGCCCGCTAAGCAAGGCGAAGCAATCAACATATTTGAGCCTTGCTTCAAGGCTTAAGCGCGCATTAAGCGGGCCTTCGATATGAAGATAGAGAAACATTCCAGCTAACTAGCAACGAGGGCATTTCCCTTCATGATAAATACTCTCTTGAACTTTCTGCCAACGTCAGATCATTAATGCAAATCTTGAGCAGCACCATCTGAAGTATCACAAACCCTGATCCTATGCTCAAGAGGTACCAAGATTGGCTCAACTGGCATGGCCAAGATATGAAGATAGAGATCAATGGGAAATGCACTTTGGAATTCACCAATCTAATGTCCTTTTTATGGACTTGTTCAGTTTCCTCAACCTTTCTTACAAACTCAGTGACGATACATTTATAGACCTGACTAAACCAGGAATTCTGATCCATCCATTTAGGTAATAAGACACATAAGTATTCCAGGCAGGCAGTACACAATTTTACCCTTGACAGCTCTAAACAAAAAAGTAATAACAGAAGCACACAAACTAATTAATCGTATCAACATATTCCTGAGTCCAAAAAGAGGAGTGATGCTTCCTAGGACAGACAAAGAATAAGACCACTTAGACCAGAATAGTATTCAAATAAGTGCTCTAACTTAGAGTAGAATAAAAAATGAAAGAGATTCATTAAAAATACTCCCTCCGTGAACTTGTTTGACTGGGCACAGAGTTTAAGAAAAAATGAATACTTTTGGAATTTGTGGTCCTAAACAAGTCAGAAAGGGGTCCAGAGTATTTGTGTGGTTTTATAAAAGGTTCTCATAAGGGTAGAGTTGGAAGTTCAAGCTAAATTATTTCCAAGTGTAGAAAGGGGTCATTCTTTTTAGAACGGACCAAAAAGAAAACAGGTTCACATAAACTGGAACGGAGGGAGTAGCAAAAAGATGGGAGCCTAATTCAAATACAATAGGGATCTAGTCAGCTTAAGACTGAGAGTCGACAAAGGAAAAGAGCGGCACTGTCACGCCAGTCCAGAAAGATGGAAATTGTGATTACAGAAAGAAATATTTTTCCATCTTCGTACTCTCTTTCATCCACTTCAGATTGAATGAAAAAGAAAACCAAAATTACTTACTTGCACGTGTTTCAACAGGAGGGAGCTGTTGGGTATTCTCTGTAGCAGCAGCGGAGGGTATCAACAGGAAAGCTGGAGTCTTTTTCAGAACAACAACATGTGGACTGGGATGTCTATCACGAACAACAAAGGTTTCAATGGTTGAAACATGGAGAAAATCTTTGACTTCATTAAAACACACGGCATTACAGCAGAACTACTTAGATAGGAAAAGTGTGAAATGTAACAGTTGCAAAGAAAAAGACAAAACAATTAGAATAAGCGGCTATGAGATGGTACCCCACAATGCAGAGGAAGCTACACAAGCTGCAGCAACCAAACAACCAAACAACCCAGATTGGCAGCCACAATCAAATGGTTTAAGAATTTAAGATTTTCAATGCTACTCTAAAATGATCTATCCTGGCTATAACGGCTATACCCAAGATCAACGGGTGACAGTAATTAGCTATGATGTAGAATGACAATAAGTATTGGCTGGTGAAGCATCCGTAGGGTAGTAGCTGGGTTAAAGTGTGGGTTAACTGTCAAGATAGTAATGTGTGTCATTACCATGAATCTTAGCTAACCTCTTAAGGAATTAGAAAATATTAATGCGCAAGAAGCTCCTCCTGTTGAGTTGTCAATGTTATATAATTTGGTGTATCCTTCTCTGTCAAATAAAAGTTTAAACAACTGAAGTGCTAAAAAAAGTGAGTATTACGATGGAGAAACTAGTCCAACAAAAATGACATACAATCAAGAAATTTGTGACTATGATTATGGAACAATAAAAGCTAGTTTCTTCTGTGTTAACATTGACTAACTGGCAGCTGTTGTCTATGCTGCATAACATATGATATGACTAACATGCAACCAACAAGTCCCAGGTTATATTCTTTCCCTCATGAGGGCATTTCTTTCTTTTTCGGAAGCAGACACAAATATTGGTCATTTATCATGAAGCTTCAATAACTGAGGTTCCTAAACAGAGCAATTTGGGAAGGGCGAATGTGAGGTCTCTAGTTCAAGACAATAGAGATAATAATTTAAAGATTGCATAACTCAAAAGTATACCTGTGTATCGCACATCAAGACTCTCACACCTTCAAGAAAAATGGCTATAGCTTTTAAAAGTAATAATAGGAAAAGTTCCAATCTTGTTAGTTACAATCCTTTTTTTCTGCATATCCATTTGCAGGAACATTAAAAGCACAATACACAATTTCACATTGTATAATGTCAAAGATAAATTGTCGGAGCAGACAGCTAGCATACAAAACTATTTTTCCATACATGCCCAATGCAATGAGATCCGCTGCAGTACGCAACTTACTTGTCCATTCGAACGACCAAGATAGTCTAAAGTTCATAGGAGCACTTAATAACATGATACTTCATGAACCGATGCAGGGCTAAATAGTTTGTCCTCACAATCCCGGCGTAATACAGATATATGTAAGAATCATTAAAAGAAGAACGCCAACAATCAGCAAGTTGGACCTTCAGGTTGCAGCCATCTCTTAGATATACAATTATGCCTACGGAACACAACGGCACTCCGAAGTTAGGTCAAATAATCATGGTTGGGAGACAACGAAAGACAGAGAGGAACAGAGAAACTTACTGAGAACATACTGTGATAATAACAGTAATCTTGGGATCAATTCTCAACGCAAATGTCTTCTTCTAAACCTGGATCGCTGATATAATTTACGGAAAACCAGAAAAATAATGATAACGACCACCTGTACAAGTACCAGTATCTTCAGACCTGCAATGAACAAACATCAGATAGTTGCTACATGAGATGGTTCACAGTTCATGCCAAAGGTTACAGAAAAAGGGGAAAAAATAGAATACCTTGCAGTCTCGGAGCCGAGTCATCCATATTGACCCCATTAGCATTTTTTCCACCAATTAGATCGAGATGTTTTCTTCGTGAACCATAACTTCTTGTTCGATAAGAAAAATCCCCACCCATTACGCAAGTATTGGGGCAATTGACAGTACTATCATACTCATCACTTCCGTCACAACAATCTGAAAGTATCTTGAATCAGCAAGCATGAACCCAACCACAAGGTAGATAGAGATTAACAAATCAATAAATGTTGCAGCCAAAAGCTTGCATACAACTGCATTCAATACGTACACATAAATGAATCCGTGTATCATAGAAACAAATAAGCTTCAGATAAGAGGCTAAACTTTGAAATAACACATAAATGGAAGCAAAAATTAACTATATAAAATCGCTTTTTTTTTAAAACCCATACTAGCTTAACAAGGAGCGCTTACCACAGATATTATCATTCACGCGAGAAGAGAACATAAATTTAGGCGTACTGCCCACATTTCTGCAATAAAATTTTCCAGCTGGACAGGCAGCCGTTCCTATCAAAGGAGAGAGCGATTTAGTTGACCGGAGAACTCAAATAAAATATACGTTAATATTTTATTCGTTAAAAACTGCAAAACCATCAAAGGAGATGGGGGAAAGCAACAGAAAATGTGCAAATAAAAGAGAAAAGAGTGAATCATGTGAAACACACAAGTTTACAGGTAGTGCATCCAAATGTTCAAAGCACTTTCACCCATCATATCTAATGGAGCTAGCCTAATCTAACCTTTTGAAGTCACTACTGGAGTTCTCTTCCTAGACGCCATGCAAAACTATCATATCTTATATCTGCCGAGAAATATTTGAAGATTCATCGACTGCGTAGCAAAACAATTTTAGGCTAGTCTATGTAAAGAAAATGGCATATTCAACATATCCCTTTTTCATTTTGAGACTACCCTTGTTGGCAATTTTGGCAGATGACATCAATTATTGATGTTATGCCACCATTTTACCTCTTACAAGCAAATAAATGGAAGAAACGGCAGAAAAATGACAATTATTTCAGTACCAACTGTGATAAGAGGTACCCATGATTAAGTAGAATACATGTATCTTCTTCATTAGCATTTATCCGATTGGACATCAGATAATTATTTGCACAAAGTGATAAGAAGTCCACATTTATCAATATGATCACTTCCTTCCTCTGGTACCGGGAGGCTGAAAGAAAATATTAGGCAGCTAGTTGTAGCACAGTTGCCAGTTCATAGCATCACTAAGTTTCCTTTTTAAAATATATTAGTTAACAACAAATTCCTTTTTGGTTAGATGTATTTCTCTAATTTACATGAGATTTATCATGATATATGACGATTCAAAATACACAAAATAATACAACAGTTTCCCCAGCACATCATTTCAAAATTTTCTAGCTTTAAGATTTAAGAAACACTTGGAATCTGTAAAATGTGTTAAACAAAAACCAAAACCTGCAGTAGTTAGATTTAGCACGGCGTAAAAAAAAAGTTGAAACATACATTAACTTAAAAAGAAGAAACACTTTGAATTTGAATAATGTGTTGAACAAAAACCAAAACCTGTAGTAGTCACGGTGTATAAAAAATTGAAACATACACTATAAGAAAGAAGACATCAACTTAAAACAATTTATTCAAAAGAGAATTCACTCAAGCAAGTTAATTGTTAAGCACTCCAAAAATCGGAATGATTTTCCATGTTGATTTGTTTGCATCAACACCTACGGCGAAGGGACAACTTCCTGCAGAGAACTCCATGTAAAGGAAGAACTTCAAAAGTATGCGCAAATTCCATAGTAAGTTAAAAAGCTCGCCGATGCCAATACAAACGGTGTTAATTGATGGACGCCGAAGTTCGCAAAAGTATGCGCAAATTTCATAGTAAGTTAAAGAAGCAAAAACACCATCATACACCTTGATGTGTCCCAAAACCTCCTTCACGCAGCCAAGGACATCTTCTCCCCATTCACAATGACAACTAACAAGTTGTATATCGAACCTTGCCCAACTGAGGATAGCTCCAAACGATAAAACCTTCATTGGAATGTCTGGTGCTAGCTTATATGACTTTCATGTCATGAGGTGATGAATTCAACACGAGAACCTTTGTGTAGCCTTGCTCGAGAAAGTTTCAAGAACATTGTTTGCCTCCTTCATCGAACACTCAAAAACGTGAAACAAAGAGTCAAAGTTTTCCTCATCAGGGAGAGGAAAACTCGTGATCCTCGAAGTGCGTCACGTTCGCTTGATTTCAAATTCGTGCAATAACTTTAAAGCTGCAAACAAAGAGAAAGAAGAATAAAAAATAAAGAACATGCTACCTAAAAGACAATGCTCCAGATTGTAACATTAGGATTCGGAAGATTACCTATGTAAGTCCAAAGAGAATCTAAGATTGATTTACATATTTTGTATTTTCTGAAGTCTCCTTACTAATGGAACAAGTGGCTTGTAATTCAAACGTGCCTACACCGTAATATGATTTTTTTTTCCATCAAGAGGCTCAAAATTGCGGGGGTTAGAACATCAAAATACAAGACTTACTATAGAAACTTCCCTATGTAAATCCAAAGAGAATCATGACCTGATTCTTGTATATTTCGTGGTTCTTGTGGTCCATTTTTCTTTATTTTGAGAAGGATGTTGAAGTCTGCTTTCTAACGACATAATAGGCTTATAATTTGGACGTGCCACCATCGAAATATGATTTTCTCGTCAAGAAGCTGATCAGTGAGGGTCGGAACATCTAAATCCACAAGTGACCTAAAAAAGTACTTACGTAAATCCAGAGAAAATAAGGACTTGGTTTTCATATGTGTCATAGTTCTTCATGTCTACTTACAACGCAAACAGCTTGCAATTCAGATATATCTACTGAAAAGTATGATTTTTCTTGTGACGACATGCAAACGGAAGGTATCATCAAAATTGAACTCAAGACATTTGCATTACCGAAACTATAGTTTCAGTGTTGCATCATCTATAAAAGTCACTGTCAGAATCATCAGTACTTTCTTAGGTAATTTTTGAAACTCAGTTTTGAATTCAGATTCATTGATCCCTTACATTTTGCACGTCTTCACTTGAAAAATCATATTTTTCTGAAAATTTATTGGAATTGCAAAATATCTACATTGTTGGAAAGAAGACTTTAGGAACTAAAAGATATATAAAAAGGAACTATGGATATATAAAAATTGAGTCTTGATTTTCTCTAGATTTATGACGGTACTTTTTCAAAGTTAATCTGGACTTGGATGTTCTGACTCTCGCAACTTTTACACGTCTTGATGAAAAATTCATCTTCGTAGTAGGCAAGCCTGAATTACAAGCCACTTGTGCCGTGGAATGTTGTCTTCAAGAACTACGAAATAAATAAGAATCATGTCATATTTCTCTTCGAGTTTCCACGTGTACTTTTCTAAAGTCAGTTCAGGATTTGGACATTACTCTCACAACTTTGAGCATCTTGACGACAAAAATCATACTTCCTTCAAGGCACATCCAAGTTACAAGCTACTTGGACCATTAAAAAGCACACTTCAGGAAATATAACTTATATAACTCGAGCCCAAAACTTTATTTAGATTTACGCAGGTAATATTGAATATTAGCCTTAAAATCTAGTGCATTGTCTTTTAGGTAGCAACAACAACAATAACATACCCAATGTATTCCCACAAGTGAGGGTTGGAGAGGGTAGTATTTACACAGTCCTCACGCCAACCTTGTGAAGGTAGAGAGTGTGTTTCTGAAAGACCCTCGACTCATTGTCTTTTAAGCAGCATGTTCTTTATTTTAATTCTTTCCTTTCCCTTTGTTGGCAGCTTTGAGACCTAACCCACGACTTTATTATCAAGTGAACACAAGGTTTCACATCCATATCTCGAGATCACGGGAGACAAGCACAATACTCGCGCCAAAGTTCTTGCATTGAAAGTTCATCCGAGTTATTGGTGCCTTCCGACTAGTGAGGAGAACCATTGACTCTTTCCTTCACCTTTCTGAATGGTCGAATTAGGTAAATGAAATTCTTGAAACTTTCTCGAGCAAGGTCATCAACACAGTTTCTCATGTTGAATCATCAACCCATGAGAAGAATGTTGTATCTGCTAGCATTAAATGTTCCGATTAAGGTTTTGCCACTTGAACTATACTCATTCTAGCTTCATGAGGTTCAGGGCATGACTTGTTATTGGAAATGAGCGGAAGATGCTCTTGGCCATAACAAGGAGGTTTTGAAACGTGTCAAGATGTTATGACGCCAATTTTACTTCTTTATTCACATATGACCTCAACGAGAACATATTGCACGCCTTTTGCACAACTATGACATCTGTCAACTAACATAGTTTATACTGACATCGGCGAACTCTCAGTCTCACTGTGTGACTTGTGTATGCTTGGAGGCCTTCCGATACATGGAGTTTTCTATAATGAAGTTTGACCCTTCGGCCTAGGAGTTAACGCAAACAAATCCACACGGCAACCCATTCTTGCCTATAACTTTTTGCATACTTGTACTAATATCAATATATCATACACAAGTAATGAACAAGTAGAAGTTACAAACCTAAAATAAAGTGTTCTCCCTCAACATATTAAACATTTAGATAAGATGGTTCACACAATTCAATATGGTCAGAGCAGTCTGAATGTTAACACATTAGTAAGTATAATATCTCCACATGTTTATTCCAAGAAAAAGAATACAAGTTTATTCCAGCAGATACCAAACCTAAAATAAATAAATGAATGTGTATCTCTCCAAAAGTGCTGTTTCTGAGGGTTTATTAGAAACAACATATCTACCTTCTTATCTCCATACACACTACCCTCCCGGACCCAACTCGTGGGATTGCATTGGGTTTTTTGTTGTTGTTGTATCTCTCTAAAGTTTAAGCTTATACGCAAGTCACATAGTTAAATTAATAAGAGAAATGCGTACCGGGCTCATCAGTTCCGTCGAGGCAATCACAGAAATCGTCGTTGAGGCGATCTTTGGTAAAGGAATTAGACCCATCTTTGCATTTGATCACGTCCGAACCATAGTAGTTCTCATCTGCAAAATAACAACGGAGTAGTTAAAATTCAAGAATTTATTTCAAGAAATTTTAAAAAGCAGTATGAGGAAAACCTAGAGGATGGATTCCGAGGGGTAAATCAGTAGAGGAGACATGAAAGAAGCAGCAGCTGATTAGGAGAAGACTTCTAAGGATCTTCATTGGAGTTTGAAAAGAATTGAGAGGCTGTTGTGTTTAATTTTACTAAAGTAGAATTTAGAGCAATTGAATGACCCACAAAAGTTGTTCTAATTATCATTCGAAAATTTTGTTTGTAAATTGGTAGTATTACATATATTATATATGTATATATATATATGATTAATAGATATTTTAATTAACTTTTATTACCTATAGCATATTTACAAACAAACAAAAACCAAAACTTCACCCCCACTTGACATACAGTCCCAGCTTGGGTCTTTAACTCCGCTGCTCTTCTACTATCCAACTACTAACACTGTTCCATTGGCAATGGATACCAATTTACATAGTTCATGATTCTTTCTAGCCTAGGGAACATGGTAGCTCTTATATGAAGTTTTTGAACTATCATTTTCACTATACTTGCTTATGTTCTTCTCGTCTTTTTGAATATAACATTGTTCTTTTCTTGCCATATATAATAAACTACAGCATCCATGGTCATTCTCCACAAACTTGCTCCTCCACTTGTTCCTTTTGCTAATCTTTCTGCCCATTTTAGCTCTTCTTGCCACTTCAGATTCCCCCTGTTGATTCCTTGCCATTTTAGAAGATGTTGTCATATCTTTTTTGTAATTGCGCATGATTCAAAGAATAGGTGCTTGACTGTCTCATTTTCCTGCTGACACAGTACACATGTAGTTCCTACATTGAGCCCCCACCTTGCCAATCTGTCCATCGATGCTAGCCTTTTCCAGTATTGCAAGTCGCAATATGAATATCCATTTTGGATGCCCCTGATTGTTGCATATGATCTTTCTCCAAGAGACCTTTTGAAACTCCCCTTGCATAGCTTTGTACATCTTGCTAATTGAGAGTTTGTCCATCTGCACTTCTTCTTCATTGTATCTAGCACACTCAAAGTATTCTTTTGCCTTAAAGATTTGTTGTATAACCCAAGATGCATTCTTAGGTGTAGTGCTCCATGATGTACTTCCCTTTATGTAGTAAGCATTTACCCATTGTATCCATAACTTCTCCTTTTGTTTGCAGATATTCCATAGTAGCTTGCAGATAGCAGCCTTGTTCCACAATTCCACATTAGTGAAGTTCAGCCCACCTGCAACCTTTGGGCAACACAGTTCCCAAGTAATCAAAGCCTTCCTAGTAGGTTCAGCGTTTCCAGACCACAGGAATCTTCTACACACAGTATCAATAAACTGAATGATCTTTTTTGGTAGGATAAATATATGAGCCCAGAAGTTCTGTATAGCGGTCAACACACTCTTTATTAGCATAGCTCTTCCTGCATAGGATAAGAATTTGGTTGTCCAACATTGAATTCTGTTCAACATTCTTTCTAACAAAGGTTCACATTGTAAGATTGACAACTTATTTGTGCTCAGAGGGACTCCTAAATATCTATATGGGAGCTCTCCCTTACTATATCCCAGCATGTCCATTATCTTCCTTTGAGTCATGAGCTCTACTCCCTCAAAATACATACAACTCTTGCTTGGGTTAGCAATTAGTCCAGAAGCCTCAGAGAATGTCTTGAACTGATAGTGCAATTCCTTTACTGAATTTGTGTCACCCCTTCAAAAAAGTAACAAATCGTCAGTAAAACCTAAGTGTACTAAATTTACTTTAGCACACTTAGGATGGTATTTGAATTTTTTGTTCTTCTCCAAAAATTTTAGCAGCCTACTCAGGTACTCCATTGCCATCACAAATAACACATGAGACATTGGATCTCCTTGTCTAAGCCTCTTTCTTGCCTCAAATGGTTGTGTTGGCTGCCCATTGATGATAACAGTGTAATTCACAGTACATATACACTTCATTACCCACTGTACAAATTGCCCAGAAAATCCCAGTAGCTTCATTATTTGCTCTAAATATCTCCATTCCACAGAGTCATATGCTTTTTGCATATCAATTTTGAGCATACACCTTGGTGATATATTCTTCCTCCCATACCCTCTCACCAGCTCATGGCTCATAATGATGTTATCAGTTATCATCCTTCCTGGCACAAAAGTTGTTTGACTCTTGTCTATTAGCTCTGGCATAACTTGTTGCAATATTGCTGTTATAATCTTGGATATTAGCTTGTAGATTACTGTGCAGCAAGAGATAGGCCTAAACTACTTAATACTTGTTGGATTCTTGACTTTAGGGATCAAAGTAATAGTAGTACAATTTATAGCCTTGCACAAATCTGTACTGTCAAAAAAACTCCAGTATTGCTTCTGTAATTTCCTCCCCTATGATATTCCATGTCTTTTTGAAGAAATAGGCATTATAGCCATCACATCCTGGTGCCTTACTGTCATCTATATCCTTTAGAGCTTCTTGTACTTCCTCCTTTGTGACTGGTTTTATTAATATCATTTGCTGACTTCTGTTTAAACTTCTTCCATTCTTCATAACCTCTGGTAGAGTATAAGCTGCAGTACCTAGTAGTTTCTTGTAAAACTGCAATATCTCCTCTTCTACTTCTTTTGAGTTCTATAGTATATGCCCCTCATTATTAATGAGCTTGCATATATGATTTCTTGCATGTCTATTATTCACATAAGCATGGAAGTATGCAATATTAGAATTCCCCTCTTTTAACCATTTGACTCTAGCCTTCTGCTTCATTATACTTTCCTCCACTTCTATCCATTTAGCTAGTTCTCTTTTAGTCTTCTTTTCCTCTTCTAGGACTACACTATCATTTTCTGGGCTTTTCATATCCTGCTGTACTTGCATCAATTTATTCTTTGTCTCTTGTATCTTATTTCCCACACTACTAAATTCTTGAGTATTCAGTCTTTTCAATTCTCCTTTCAGATCTTTGAGCTTGTACCATACTACTTGCATCTTGCTGCCTTTATGTTTTCTATTCCAGCACTTACTCACAATCTCCTCAAACTTCTGATGTTTTGCTAAGCAATTAAAGAATTTAAAAGGTCTCTTTCCCTGCATTATGCTTTCAGCCATAATTATCTTCAATGGACAATGGTCAGAGAACACAGGTCGCATGATGATTCCTTCAATTTGAGGCCACTTCTGTATCCATTCTGCATTAACAAGTATTCTGTCAATTCTATTATGTACACTATTATTTGTCCATGTATATTGCCTTCCAATTGTTCTCATTTCACCTACTTCAGTGTCCCCCATAAAGTCTTTAAAATCTCTCACTTCCACCTCTTATACTGGGCTTCCTTGTGTTCTATCATCTACTGACAGTATGCTATTGAAATCCCCCATTAGAATACTCGGCCCAGTTACACCATTCATTGTATCCTTAAGATCATGCCACATAGCTTTCCTATCTTGGATGCTATGTTTACCATATATTGCTACAAAGAAGAAATTACCATTACTGTGCCTCATAGTTATCTGTCCTGCTACATATTGTTCATGAACTTACTTTACTTCATACTCCACCTCTGCTTGGTTCAAGACAATCCAGATTCTTCCCCTTGGTGCTGCTTCATAATTGGTTATCCACTTCCAGTCACCAAACACTTTCCTTATAATTACCTCTACTCTACTCTCTTTTACTCTATTCTCCAGAACTGCCAACATAACTACTTTACCCAAGTCGCCTCTTCGTCCGGCTAACCCCTCCACTGCACATTCACGGAAGCAATGTTCTTTGACCTTACCATTCTGAACTGCCTGTCCACATTAGCCACTGGCTCCTCAACATAAGATAGATCCTTGTCCAACTGGATTGAGCTTAAATCTAACACATGAGCCGGATCACCGAGATACTTCCGGAGCACAGAAACATGGAATACTGGATGAACTCCTACTAAACTGGGAGGTACGGAAATCTCATAAGCAACCTCTGCAATACTTCAAATGGACCAATGTACCTTGGGCTCAACTTGCCCTTATTCCCGAATCTCATAACGACCTTCATAGGCAAAATCCGGAGAAAGACCTGCTCTCCAACCATGAATGCAAATTCGCGAACCTTCCGGTCCACATAACTCTTCTCTCTGGACTAGGCTGTATGAAGTCGATCCTGAATCACCTTCACCTTAAATTTTTAGTAATTTTTGCTTATACCCCTTATTCAAACCCCTCACATTCCATGTTATTATACTCATCATGATATAACTGTTATATTGGACTTATCCTCAATCCCCTGTCTACTCCTTCTACTTCTCATCTCCTGTTCTTCTGAAATTTGCATTATTTTTTTAGTTGTATCAACTAATTCTTTGAAAGCATTGCCTATATCCACTTCATCACCTCCTCTATTTCCCATTTGCTTTTTTGATGCAGACCTTCCTTTAGAAATCTTCCAATTGTTTTCATTCTCTTGCTGATTTGGTCTTAAGTCATCTGCTACTTCAAATTGTTCTATAAACCTTTCCTGATTATCTATATTATCCAACTGAGGATCCAGTTTCCTTACTATTTTCCATTCTTGCTTTGGCTTTTGATTGATTATCTTCTGCTGTCCTTCCTCTCTAGGTTGTTTTTGCTGTTCACTACACGAGTGACCAATTTGACAACACTCTTGGCCATACTGAGGCTTCCAATCATACTGCACACTTTGATTGATCATCTTTCCTGTTGGATCACAAAGCTTGATTGATCCAGGTAGAGGCCTTGTAACATCCATTTATATGAGTACCCTTGCATAGGATACTCTATCAGCCATAGTTGTACAGACATCAGCATAAAGAGGCTTCCCCAATCCACTCCCTATCTTTCTCAAAGCCTTATTGCTCCAGTAGCTTAAAGGTAGTTTTGGGAATTTTACCCATAATGGTATTGTTCTAAGGATTTCATCCCCAAAATCAAACCCCTCCTTTCATGGTCTAAGGATAATTGGTATGTTATTCAATGTATATGGGCCATTCACAATTACATCATCCCTATCTTCAATACTATTCATCAATACTATGAAATAGCCATCGTTATGAAACAATACCTTTGGTTTCCCAGTGTTCCCCCATTGTTGTGCTATGAAACGTTCAATTGCTCCTATTGTTGGTACATTTCCTACTACATACAGAATCAAAGCACGATTCCATTTCTGTTGTTCCTACGCTATGTCATCTTCCATCAATTGCACTACAATTTCCCCATCTTGAAGTACTGGTGACACATATGATAAATTCATCCTTTAGCTTCAAGTTTATTCTCGCTGAATAGTCCAGCCTATGATCTTTCCCCAGCTCCTTTTGTTTGCTTCTCTCGCATGTTTTTCCCATTTCCTTGTACTTTGCTGCTCTGTTCTGCTTTCTCCTTTGGATTTACTGTTCCATTGCTTATTCCCTTACTGGAGCTTGCGTCTTTAGCTCTGATTTTCTCTGCATGTGTAATTCTCGTACTGGAACTCATCAGTGTTATCCCACTCGTACCTGTCTTCGTTGGTGTAGTCATTTTCAGTTGAGCTTTGTTCAGATCCGGCCAATTCAGCTCACTCTCACTTTATAGATCTAGCTCATCTTCCTCATTCGCTATTTCTTTGGCTTTCCCAGCTTGCTTTTCTTGGTCCCTATCACTGATATCAGTGATTTTGATCGTATTCTTCCTGGGTCGTCCCCTTCCTCCTATTTTCCGACGAGGCGCAGGTTAGAGGCACTTAACATGCGTCGAGAGAGAAAGTGAAACTTACTAAAAATGTGGCGAAGTAATATGGTATCCATATTTAAACTATTAATCATCGTGACTTATAATATTTTTACATAGTTTTTAAATATTTAAATTCTATTTTAAAAAACTTAAAAATATTATATCTAAATTAGTGTTACAAATCTTGGCTCATGAAATTAAACTGTGACATATAAATTGGGATACAAGGAGTGACTGCTTTTAAATAAAGTTTGCAGAATATGAATTTCGACTGTAAATATATCAGAATATGAATTTCAACTGAATATAAATATTTAAAGTCAAAATCCATATTCTGTAAACTTTATTTAAAAGCAATCACTCCTTGTATCCCAATTTATATGTCACGGTTTAATTTATTGAGTCAAAATTTGTAACACTAATTTAGATATAATATTTTTAAGTTTTTAAAAATAGAATTTAAATATTTGAAAACTATGTAAAAAGTATTATAAGTCATGATGATTAATAGTTTAAAATATCTAAAAACAATATAAAAAAATCTCGATCAAAGAAAAATTGGTGTGACCTTTGAATTCTAGACACTGTCTGAGTTGGAGTCTTGCTCAAGGACGGCCCAACATTGTTGGTGGCCTAAAGCAAAGTCTCGATGAGAGGCTTAATTTTTTTATAAAAAAAACTATATATATATGTTTATTTGAAGTTTATATTTCCAACTTTTTTAGATGTAGAATTGTTAATAATTTTCTTAGAATTGAGTTGTTCTAATAATTCTTTTTCAACTGATAATATTGCTAATTCGATCCATTTAGCTTCTCGTGAGACATCGTTGATCTGATACAAGATTTTATCAATTTTAATTTGGAAAAACTTCTTTCATGGGATGCAACTGTTATAGTGATATTATTCTATAAGGAATATAGACATTTGGAAAAGAAAAAAAAAGTCTTTTTATCTTATTAAGTATATTGATTAGAGTCTTATCTTCTACTTGTATATTTTCTTTAACGTTGTATAATTTGAAAAATAAGTCTAAGCTATCATGTCATAGTGACAATTATGTTTTAATCTAGACTAAGTCAATATTTTTTTCAAATTTTTATTATCTAGTGATCTCAAGTTTTATTCACTAAATAAGTAAAAATATTTTTATACGCTTGGGGCTGGGACTATTCAAATCTCAACAGTCAACATCAATAACAAATTATTTTTTTTTTATATTAAAAATTATACTTTTAACCTTAAGATAAACATATTAATTCATAAAATTACAGCCAATGAAAAATGAGGCCCCAAATTTTGGGGGCCTAAAGCCACTGCTTGGCTACCTTACCCTTCAGCCGGCGTTGCCCCTTGCTACAAATAAAGCATTCTCCGCTTTAATTTTTTCTGGTCACCAAGAGCATTAATACACTTCTTTATTGTGAATATCGTATTATTCTAGTTTAAATCAATGTAACAAATATCCGAACCTTATTAGTTCTTTTTCATTTTAAATTTATTGTTTGAGAATTATATTGAAATTATTTTGAAATATAAATTTGTAGTTTTTAGAGAGCACTTCCCATTTTACTTAATTACATTAAATTCGTTTGCAATCTATAGAGTTGTGTATCTATTTTTTTTAACAATATTATTAGTGAAAGTGTTTTCCTAATCAGTGTGATTCAACATGCGACAGTTCAAGTTATTTTTGTAGACGTTGTGTTCATGACGAGTGTCTCTTCTGTTAATAAGCTCCTTGGATATATAATCAAGCTTGAAATAATTTCTTTTGTGAATTGTAAGATGTAAGAACTTTCACCACCATGCAAAATGAGCAGATTGAGGAGATGCGGCAAACGCCTCAAGAACTTTTCTGGGAACTATGTTTATGAATGGAAAAAAAAGATTCTGAAGAGAAGATTAGGACTCACTTAAGAATGAAATTGGATCCTCAAGGCTCAAGTGAGCAATGTAATCGAACTACCTAATTTCAGCCAAGATGCCATGTGTGTATTGGTGAAAAAAAGGCATGACACGTGGAATATTAGTATGTTGACGAAGCATGACGCGTGGAACAACAATATAGCGATAATTGGCACTCTCAAATAATTGAACTAAGAATGCAGGAAGGTGCAGTAGAAACACTCACGAGACATATAGGGGAGAGGCCCGGGCTTAACGGTTGTCAAAGAAGAGGTGTGAACGAAATGAATAAAGGTTAAAAAGAAGGGAAGATACACGAACCAGAAGTAAATAAGGAAGGGGAATTAGAGCAGTTATAAGAAATCTATAGCCATAAATATGTCAGTTACAGTTATCTATGGTGATGCGCAATCAATACAATTAATGCCCATAATGAATCCAAATTAAGTGTGAAAATCATTATGATTGTACGCTCCTATATAAGGATAAATAATTTCATTTGTAAGGATATGTCACGACCCCAAATCCTAACAGGTCGTGATGGCGCCTATCGTGGAACTAGGCTAGCCAACCATCACATAACTACCCATTCGTTCGATTATAATAATTCACAATTCAATAGTAACAACAAACATAGTAATAAATAAATTTTATTAAGTCTTAGCGTCCCAATAAGAGTCTAAACAACTCTAAACAAAACCTCCCAAGACTGGAGTCAACATGGTCATAAGCATCTACGAATAAAATAAGCTTTACTACTATCTCAATATAGTCCAGGAATGAGATGCTAAAACTGAATAAGGAAAGGAAATGGAGAAGTTGTGGACGCTGGACAACTACCTCAAAATTCTGTAAGCTTCTGCTACGAACCGTCACCTGAATCTGTGCACAGAGGCACAGGGAGTTTTTATGAGTACGCCAACTCAGTAGTAATGAAAATAAATCACACTCTGAGAATTATAAAACACACAGTACAGATACACCAATTCACAAAAGCCAGTAAAACACCAAGTCACCAGATAATATTCATCAAATACATGAGGTCAAAAATCAGTTTCCAGAAATCCTTTGAAACAAGTGTAATATCAGTATATCTCAGTAAAATTCTCAGTAAAAACTAGTTTGAAATCGAAATAAATCATAGTTCGAAAACTCAGTAAAAATCATCATAAATCTGCCCCTCGGGCCATAATCATTTCTCGTAACAATTTCAGTATTAGTATTAGCCCATCAGGCAACCTCACAATCACTCAGCCCATCAGGAAACCTCACAGTCACTCTGCCTATCAGGCAACCTCACCGTCACTCTGCCCATCAGGCAACCTCACAGTCACTCTGCCCATCAGGAAACCTCACAATCACTCAGCATAAGCCCCGCGGGCATCACTCATTAGGTACCTGCACTCACTGGGGGTGTGTACAGACTCCGGAGGGGCTCCTACAGCCCAAGCGCTATAACAAGCCACAACATGGCATAAATCACACACAATATAGGCCCGCAGCCTCACTCATATCATATCATCCTCACAATATAGGCCTGCAGCCTCACTCAGTCAGACACTCTCATCATGCCCTTCATGCCATAAACATACCGGGTTCTCGACCCAAAAATAGTGTTTCATTTTTCAAGAAATAGTATCAAAATACTCTGAGTGTCAAAACAATTTATCGAGAAAAGACTGAGTGAAAATCATAACATATCAGTGAGGAAAATAGTAAAAACAACCCCCAAGGGATAAACAATTCGGCACTAGGCCCCAAACATGGCTTGCGGCCCAAATCATATCAAAATATATCAATGCTATTAAGCATAGGCTTTAAAAATCTATTTCGCAACTCAATAGTTGCCTAAGTAGGGAATATATCTCCAAGGTTCCAACCCTTGCATTCCAAAACCCGTGAAAGGGTGCAGAGTCCAGGGTTTCATATCCTCAGTACAAGATTCAAAGACATTACTTACCTCAAGCTAGCCCGAAAACTATTCCACAATACGCTTGCCTCTCGTATCAACCTCCGAGCGCTCCAAATCTATAAAGATCAGACCTTTATCATCAAATTATGCTTAAGGAATGAATTCCAATTCTAAAATATCGATTTTTAGCTCAAAATCCAAAATTTGCTAAAACCCGACCCCCGGCCCCGCATCTAGGAACTCATATTTTTTTTACTAAAATGCTCTTCGTCATCTCCTGAGTCCGTACATATAAAGAACGCTAAAATAGGAGTCCGTTTGACCCCTCAAATCGACCCCTAAAGGTATCATAATCTCAAGCCCTAACTTCCCTTTTTTCTACTGATTTTCCATAAATTTAACATTGTGATTATGTTCCTTAATCACCTATAATCAAGTTATTAAGTCCAAAAATCTTACCTCAATGATGCACCAACGTTTCCCTCTTCAAAATCCCTCAAAAACCTCGGAACCCGCACAACAATGGTGGAAAAAAGGTTAAACTTCGCGAAGGCAGGTTTTTATACTTTCTGAACAGTGGTTCCGCACCTGCGGTCCCAGGTCCGCACCTGCGGTCCCAGGTCCGCACCTGCGACTTTCATTAAACGGGCTAACTCCGCACCTGCGCCCCCTTCTCCGCACCTGCAACTTCGCAGGTGTGATCCTTACTCCGCATCTGTGACTTCCCTGAGCCAGCCAAAATCCGCACCTGCAGACCCCTGTCCACTTCTGCAAGCCCGCATCTGCGGTCAATCTTCCGCAGGTGCGGAAATCACTGTGATTTCACACCAGCAACTTTTTGCTGCAATTTCCAACTCCGAACTTTCCGTTAACCATTTGAAATCAATCCCGAGCCCCTCGGGACCCCAACCAAACGTACCAACCTATTACATATGATCATTCAAACTTAGTTGCACTCTCAAAACACTAAATATAACCTCAAAACACCAAAATCACATCGAATTCAAGCTTAAGAACTTTGAAATTTCTAAAATCCACCAACGATGCCGAAACTATTCAAATAACTCTGATTGACCTGAAATTTTGCAGACATGTCCAAAATGACATTACGAACCTGTTCCAACTAGCGGAATTAAATTATGACCCTGATAGCCTATTTTCCACTGCCGATCGGAAATCACCAAAAACTAACTTTCGCCAATTCAAGCCTAATTCTACATCAGACATCACAAAATTATTCTGAACACACTCCTAAGTCCCAAATCACCTAACGAAGCTATTCGATCCATAAAATCCTCATTCCGAGGTCATTTACCAATAAGTCAACTCTCAGTTGACTTTTCCCATTTTGAGGCTATTTTTAAAGGCTAAATGACTGAACTCTCACTACAACCATTCGATTTCAAGCCTACCAACTCTAACACATTAATAACAGTATAACCAACTTATAACAAGTCCATAACAGTAATTATAATGCAGGTTCTACGTAACGACAGACCGGGTCGTTACATTCTCCCCCTCTTAAACAAACGTTCGTCCTCGAACGGGTCTAGAAACATACCTAGAGTCTCAAACAAGTGAGGATATTTTCTCTGCATCTCCCGCTCGGTCTCCCAAGTAGCCTCCTCCACTGGTTGACCTCTCCACTATACCTTCACTGATGCTATCTCCTTAGATCTCAACTTTCTGACCTCACGAGCCAAAATTGCTACTGGCTGCACCTCATATGACATATCCCCCTCGAGCTTAACTGTGCTGAAGTCTAACACATGAGACGGGTCACCAACATATTTCCTGAGCATCGACACATGAAATAACTGATGAACACTCGATAGGCTGGGTGGCAAGGCAAGTATATAAGCCACCTCTCCAACCTTCTGAAGTACCTCAAAAGGACCAATAAACCGAGGACTCAGCTTTCCTCTCTTTCCGAACCTCATAACACCCTTCATGGGTGATACCTTCAGCAATACCTTGTCGCCTTCCATAAAAGACACATCCCGAACCTTCCGGTCTGCATAACTCTTCTGCCGAGACTGCGCCGTGCGAAGTCGCTCCTAAATCAACTTCACTTTCTCCAACGCATCCTGAATCAAATCTATGCCCAATAAATTAGCCTCACCAGGCTCGAACCAACCAACCGGAGATCTACACCTCCTACCATATAAAGCCTCATACGAGGCCATCTGAATACTAGACTGGTAGTTATTATTATATGCAAACTCCGCAAGTGGCAGAAACTGATCCTATGAACCACCAAAATCAATCACACAGGCACGCAACATGTCCTCCAAAATCTGAATAGTCCGTTTCGACTGCCCGTCGGTCTGAGGATGAAATGTTGTGCTCAACTCTACTTGAGTAGCCATACCTCTCTGTACGGCTCCAAAACTGAAATGTGAACTGAGTACCTTTGTCATAAATGATAGAAACTTCAACCCCATGCAATCGGACAATCTCCCTTATGTAAATACCAACTAACCGCTCTGAAGTATAAGTAGTACCAACAGGAATGAAGTGCGCAGACTTGGTTAGCCGATCCAGAATGACCCAAATAGCATCAAACCCCTTCACAGTCCGCGGAAGCCCAACTACAATATCCAAGGTGATCCGCTCCCACTTCCACTCCGGGATGTTTAACCTCTGAAGTAATCCACCTGGTCTCTAGTGCTCATACTTGACCTGCTAGCAGCTGAGACACCGTGCTACATACTGAACAATATCTCTTTTCATCCGCCTCCACCAATACTGCTGTCTCAAATCCTGATACATCTTCGCGGCACCCGGATGAATAGAATACTGCGAGCTGTGGGCCTCTACTAATATCAACTCTCGAATACCATCCACATTGGGCACACAAATACGGCCCTGCATCCTCATAACACCGTCATCACCAATAGTCACCTCCCTGGCATCACCTCGACGGACTCTATCCTGAAGAATTAACAAGTGTCGATCATCATATTGACAAGCTTTGATCTGATCATAAAGAGAGGACCGGGAAGCCATGCTAGCTACCACCCGTGGAGGGTCTGACAAATTCAATCTCTCTAATTGACCCTTTAAAGCCTGAACATCAAGTGCTAACGGTCGCTCTGCTGCTGAAAGGTAAGCTAAACTCCGCAAACTCTTGGCTTTGCGACTCAAGGCATCAGCCACTACATTGTCTTTCCCCGGATGATACAAAGTAGTTAAGTCATAGTCCTTAAGAAGCTCCAACCACCTCCTCTGACACAAATTCAAGTCCTTCTACCTCAGCAGATACTGCAAGCTACGATGATCAGTGAAAATCTCACACTGTACCCCATGCAAGTAATGCCGCCAAATCTTTAAGGCATGAACAATAGTATCTAACTAAAGATCGTGAACTGGATAGTTCTTCTCGTGAACCTTCAACTGTCTAGACGCGTAGGCAATCACCCTACCGTCCTGCATCAATACCGCACCCAAGCCAACTCTAGAAGCATCACAATAGACTGTGTAAGAACCCAAACCAGTAGGCAAGACCAAAACTGGAGCTGTGGTCAACGCTGACTTGAGCTTATGAAAGCTCTCCTCACACTCGTCAGACCATATGAATGGAGCACCCTTCTAGGTCAATCTAGTCAATGGTGAAGCAATAGAAGAGAATCCTTCCACAAAACGATGATAATATCCCGCCAAATGAAGGAAACTCTGAATATCTGTAGCTGAAGACGGTTTGGGCCAATCTGCACCGCCTCAATCTTCTCCGGATCAACCTGAATGCCCTCCCTAGACACCACGTGCCCCAAGAAATCTACCGAACCAAGCCAAAACTCACACTTGGAGAATTTTGCATAAAGTTTCTCCTCCCTCAACCTCTGCAACACAATCCTCAAATGCTGAGCATGCTCCTCCTGGATACGAGAATACACCAGGATGTCATCAATGAACACAATGACGAATGAATCAAGGTAAGGATGAAACACGATGTTCATCAATTGCGTGAACACGGCTGGGGCATTGGTCAGCCCAAATGACATAACCAAAAATTCATAATGACAGTATCTGGTCCTGAAAGCAGTCTTTGGAATGTCAGAATCCCGAATCTTCAACTGATGATACCCAAACCTCAAGTCAATCTTGGAGAACACTCTCGCTCCCTGAAGCTGGTCAAACAAGTCATCAATACGAGGCAAAGGATAACATTTCTTCAACGTAACCTTGTTCAGCTGCCTATAATCATAGACATGCACATAGAACCATATTTATTCTTCACAAACAACACCGGTGCACCACATGATGACACACTAGGCCGAATGAACCCCTTATCTAGGAGTTCCTAAAACTACTCTTTCAATTCTTTGAACTTCACTGGTGCCATACGATAAGGTGGAATATAGATAGGTTGGGTGTCTGACACTAAGTCAATACCAAAATAAATGTCCCTGTCAGGTGGCATGCCTGGCAGGTCTGCATTGAATGTGTCCAGAAAATCACGGACCACAGGAACAAAATCAACAGAAGGAGTCTCACTACTAACATCCCTCACGAAGGAAAGATAAGATTCACATCCTTTCTCAACCATACGCTGAGATTTCAAATAAGGAATCACTTTGCTGGCTACATGCTCTATAGACCCTCTCCACTCAACTCTCAGAACTCCGGGCATAACTAAGGTAACAGTCTTAGCGTGACAATCAAGAATCGCATGACATAGGGATAACCAATCCATGCCCAGAATCACATCAAAATCAACCATACTGAGTAACATCAAGTCCACTCGGGTCTCCAGACCCCCAATAGATATAAGACACGACCGAAACACGCGGTCCACAACAATTGTATCGTCTACCGGAGTCGAAACCTTAACAGACGTAACTACTGACTCACGGGGCATATTTAGAAAATGAGCAAAATAGGATGAGACATAAGAGTACGTGGAACCAGGGTCAAATAAAGCCAAAGCAATACTGTGACAAACTGAAATAGTACCTGTAATCACCGCATTTGAGGCCATAGCATCAGGCCTAGCCGGAAGTGCATAGATACGTGGTTGGCCTCCACCTGATCGACCTCCCCCTCTAGGGCGACCTCTAGCTGCCTGACTACCATCCCTGGCTGCCTGAGTAGGTGGTGAAGTGGTTGGGGCTGAAGTCGAGGGCTGAACCCTCTGCTGAGATGATCCACTAGCACGACGAGGGCAAAAATTCCATCCATAACCAACCTCTCCACACTCGAAGCAACTACCTGGAGCTGGAGATGGGGACTGAAGGGAACCTCTGCCACTATGATAACCATCGGACGAACCCTGTACAGAAGAACCTTGATATGATGATGCTCTGGAGGAGCTCTGAGCTTGAAGGGCACTAAAGGAAAAACGACCCTGATGAGAGCTGTGGGGGCCCTGCCCCGAAGATGCGCCACTATAGGCTGGACGGACTGGCTGTGGAGGTCTAAATGGACGACCTCTGCTATGCTGAAATTGCCCTTTGGGACGGGCACTATTGAATTACCTGATTCGCGAGGCCTCTTGGCCTCCCTCTCCTCACGCTCCTGCCTGCGAACGGACTCAATATCTCGAGCTATGTCAACAACCTGCTCAAATGTGGCTCCAGACACTCTCTCTCTTTGGTCATCAAAATCCGAAGCTGATACGTGAGACCATCTATAAACCTCAGGGACAATCTCAGAAGCATGTCTAGCCAACTCGGAAAACCTCATATCGTACTGAGTAACTGATAACTCTCCCTGGCGCAACTGCTCAAACTGCCTACGCTGCTCCTCCCTGTGGGACTGAGGAACATACTTCTCTAAAACGATCGTGGAGAATTGCTACCATGCTCCTCCCTACGCCTCTCAAATGACTCCCTCCAAGTAAAAGCAGCACCATCAAACTGAAATGTAGCAAACTAGACCCCACTGGTCTCCAAAATACCCGCAGTACGTAGTATCCTTTGGCATTTACCCAGAAAATCTTGGGCATCCTCACCCTCTGGGCCACTGAAAGTCGGAGGCTTAAGTCTGCTGAACCTCTCCAGTCTACGCTGCTCATCCTCGGGCATAGCTGGAACCACAAAATCCTAGACTGGGACAATCGGCTGGGCTGGGTCTACCCCCGGTGTCTGAATACCCTGTACAGCCTGCTCAGGTGTCCGGGAAGCTGGAGTCTGATTGCCTCCCCCGCCCTGACCTGCAGTGGAAACAGTGGACATAGCAACTGCCTGAGCTAAACTGGAACACACCGTCAATATTTGAGCCAGGGTCTCCTGAAGACCCGGAATAACAATAGGCACTGCCGGTGCCTGATCCTGTCTCGCTGGAGCACCATTGGCGGGAACCTGATCCTGAACGATATGGGGATCCTGGGGTACTACCCCGTCTGCTGTCTAGGCTAGTCCCCTACCTCTACCTCGACCTCAACCCCTTGTGGGTCTGGCTGGTGTCTGGTCACCCTGATCGGTATTGCGTGTCCTCACCATCTGTGAGAGAATGAAACAACGTAAGTTTAGATTTCAAAAATCAGTAGATTGGCACGAAAGAGTTCAAGAAAAATAGAGATGTTTCCTAAAAGTTCTGCAGCCTCTCGAAGATAAGTACAGACGTCTCCGTACC
>ML291464.1:959-59515 GCA_005239495.1 Nicotiana undulata | reverse complement strand
GCGTTGTTGGCAGCTGCTTGCGGCTGGGCGCTAGCGAGGGAAATTGGTGGGGCGACAGAGGCATATGCGCGCTTGTCACTTGGTGCGGCCAAGACCAGGGGGCCGTCCGTGGCGCTAAGCGTTGGGAGGCTTGCTAGGACGCTACGGGACACGTCCAAGGGGTCATGGGGCATGGTTGGAAAGCCGCCCATGACAATTCTCATGACAAATGCATACAGTAAAGGCCAACAACTATATTCAAATTCAACTAAGAGACCTCACATTGGCTGTTTTCTCGTCTCAATCTGGTCTCTTTTACCTCATAGAAATTATCTACTATCGAGTACAACGTTTTATTACTGGTGGGACTTAATCTTGACATCAATGAAAGCTTAAGACTTCCCAAATAAGTTGGACTCTCATTTACCTTATGTAAATTTTTGAGAACAGGTTTGATCCAATATTAGTGCACGACCATAGTTACATATAAATCTTAACATAACATCTGGAAATTAGCAGAGAGATTCTCATCCTCACATAATATATTCTATACAGACTGAAACAACTTTGACACTCACAAAGCTAAGGGTAAGCCATCGGATAATTAGAATTGGTATAATTACTAGGATAGTAATTACGATAACCTATTTGTCTGTCATAATGTAATTACAGAGTAATTATTACAAGTGCACAAGTATAATTACACAGTTAGATTAAATTTTAAATTAAGTAATTATCAAAATGTAAAAGTTAATATAATAAAAGTATGCCTATAAATTTATACAAGTATAAATGATATTTTATTTGGTAATTCAGATGTATGTTTTTTTCGTGAATAGATATTAATTAATAACATTTATTTATAACTAATATTGTAAAAATAATTTATATATATTTTTCAAATTAATAATATATAGTTTGGATACTTACAAAAAACTAAATATATACGTTTAAGAACATCACGGAATTTAAGTTTGATAAAATAAATTAATATCTATAAATATAATGCGATAACATTATTCAAATGTTTGACATGCGATGTGAGTGAATACTACTAACACCCGTAAATTGGAACCATGAATATAAGAAAATTTTAAAAAAAAGATCATCTAACTTATGTCATATTCCAACATAATAATAGTAAGTCCCAGTACAACTAAAGATTAGGAAACATGATAAGTTTATAACCACAATAATTCAACAACAAAATTCCACAGTGATTGCATCACTCAGTATATGCCAAGTATGTTAATGACTGATTATTTTTAATACTAGGAGGTGTGGTTCAAACAATAGAATAATAAAATAAATAATAAATAAAATATAAGGAATTACATGGAATCACGAGAAGCAAAGGTAAAGAAACAAAAAATAAATTTTAAAATTTCAAATGAAATTAAAAAGTAAAAATAAAATTAAAGGTCGCTTTCCAAACAAACATGTCAAACTGTGTAATTACACCTAATTGCACCCAAATCCATTTCCAAACAGGGTCCAAAGGTTATGAGTCAAATGGTAATGGCGATGTCTTATCATCGAACTGCATTTCATTAGCTTGACTTAATAAAGGAAAAAGAGATACCAAAACAAGTACCCACTGTTCTTGAGATTTTATCAATTCTCACCTGATAAACCAGGCTCAATCCAAAACAAAATTCCCAGCATCCAGAAAAAAAAGGAGCAAGATAAATTAACTCAATTGTATAAAGAAGATGTCCTCTACCTTTTTCCTATTCTTGAATTGCTCTATGACCGTATCGCGCAACCATATTTTCAAAGGAGCTTCTTCACTCTTCATTCTCTGCCTCTATCAATATCCTCTTGCATGCTTCATAACACATGAAAGATATTCCTGCCGCAGGAACTAACTTCATGCAGCTCGGACCAAGGCCTTTATACAACCCCTGAATCCCCTCCTTTTCAAGTATACTGGCAAGAGCATGAATTACATTCTTGTAAACTACTCTTCCACTAACAGCGCCTACCTGCATATGTTTACGAGCCACCTCTAAAGGAAACGTTGCACTGCTAGATATAGCACCTGCTGCTGATCCAATCAGAAGCGTCTCTATGTTTCCGATCTTTTCTTCTTTGAAAATCTTTCTGTAAGCTTTCCGCAATGTATCATAAGCAAAGTAGTTTGTGGCAGCATAGGGAATGACTCCAATAAGACTAGGAGTTAGACCTCTATAGAGCTCACCAGGCCCACCCTCTTTCAATATTTTTACGAATGCATCAAGTAAACCATCGTAAACTTCTCTCTGCAGATAACAAAGGTCAATAAATCAAGTACTATTTTCATATAATGTTCCAGAGGAATATCTTCAAGCTATCATCAGCAACTTTCATTTTTACCTGAATCGTCAATCGAGTCTTGACTAGCTCGAGAGGATATGTCAGTAAAGTAGAGCTGACTCCGGCACAGGCTCCTGCAACTAATGAAGCGGGAATTGGAATTTTGGGTTGCTCTCCGGGTTTAGGTGACAAGTTCTTGTTAACAGTATCATACGCAAAAAGCTGCAGTAGAAAAAAATACAAAAAGATATCAGCCAAATGACAAGAATCGATGCATGAAAACCATTGTTCGTGCTCAAAGGTATGACTCAAAGGTTAAGTATTGACAATTAATTCATACATGAAAAGCCGCAAATGTTCATGCATAGTGGAATTACTATGTTGCTCAAGCTTTATCCCTCATAAAGTACAGATAAGTTGGGCAAAAGCTCACTAGAAACCATTCAAGCTTCTCGGAACTGATCCCTGATCACCCTAAATCAAACCAACGCAAGTTGCAACCATTCAACTTGTCAACTTCAGTAATTAAGTAATGCCAAGAAACCAGCGACACATGGATTTTTATGATCAAAATTCCATCTTTACTGTTTAACTGGGGTGAGAATAAGAAAGATGAAGTAAGACAGAGGGTAAGGGAATGTTAGTCAAAGCAGTTGGACAAGAAAAGCAGAGATGGAAATACTTGCACGTTTTACCCAAATCTAATCAACAGCCACCTATATACTGAAATCGCTAAGGTGGGTAAAGACATGAGAGGTTGTAATTACCTTCATGCGAAGATTGGTAGTAATGAGAAACTGTTAAAGGACAAGATAAAAAAAAATAATTCTCACCTCTCTCTCATTTCCATTTCTTACGAGGAAGGAAATAAAAAATAGTTGCTAAGAAGTAAAATCAAATATTCTGATGCATGATGATCATACACCAATAAGAACTGTGAAAATTCCACAGCATAGAAAAGTAGAACACTACATCAGAGCAGCAATAAGAATATTAAACTAATTCTTGACTTGTTATGGTTGCTCAACAAAGACTTACTGGCATAGCAAATCAGTTGGAATAGAAAAACAATTGAACACATAACATTTGCTCTAACTTTCAGCAATTCACTACCAAAGAAAAGTGTCACCTAATCCTATAGTGTACCCTAGACTCATGATTTACTGCCCAAAGGGCCAGTAGTACCAAAAATATAAGGAAAAAAAAAGACCACCCGCTCTGTTTATCCTAAATCACCAATCCCTCTGAATGAAAAAGGCTTTCCATTAACACGCACATTTACACCAACAACTGAACTATTACTATGCCTCAATCCCAAGCTAGTTGGGGTCAACTATATGAAATCCTCATTAACCATGTTGCTTAATTCAGAACCAGCAATCCAATATAGCAGGTTAACTCTAAGAGCAGCCGGGTGCACTAAGGTCCCGCTACGTTTGGGGTGCAGGGATGGGCCGGACCATAAGGGTCCATTGTCCGCAGGATTTTTGCAAGAGGCTATTTCCACGGCTTGAACTTGTGACCTCCTAGTCACATGACAACAACTTTGCCAATTACGCCAAGGCTCCCCTTCAAGCAGGTTAACTCTAATATACAAAAAAAAATGAGGCTAAACAAGTAATATCAAACGCACAAATTGAGCGTTTCTGAAGTCATAATGCATATAATATTATTATGCCTCAATCCCAAGCTAGTTGGGGTCAGCCGGTCAGCTATATGAAATCCTCATTAACCATGTTGCTTAATTTAGAACCAGCAATCCAATATAGCAGGTTAACTCTAAGGGCAACCCAGCGCACTAAGCTCCCGCTATGCTCGGGGTCCAGGGATGGGCCAGACCATAAGGGTCCATTGTCTGCAGCCTTACCCTGCATTTTTGCAAGAGGCTAGTTCCACGGCTTGAACTTGTGACCTCCTAGTCACATGGCAACAACTTTGCCAATTACACCAAGGCTCCCCTTCAAGCAGGTTAACTCTAATATACAAAAAAAAAATGAGGCTAAACAAGTAATATCAAACGCACAAATTGAGCGTTTCTGAAGTCATAATGCATATAATTCTCTGAAAGAAGCATTGCTAATGGTTTCTTAGAAGAAGTAATTACTTACATGCACATCAATATTATCAAAGGCGAAAAGCGTTAAAAAGCCCTCCATATCTATCCGGGCTTTAAGCGCAAGGCGCAATTAAAGCGTGGCTTTAGTTAGAAAAAGGCGCAACGAAGAAAAAAATAAAAACATATATGTAATGCAAGAAAAAATTAAGAATTTCATTCATAACGATTTCTTTAACAATTAATATATCTTTTTGTCAATTATATTTATTGTTTTGCACCGCTCTATTCAAGATAGAACTCATTGGCTATGAGGCGCACACCTTAATGTCTTGACTACACTGAAGCGCAACCTAAGTGACACAACGTGCATGCCCTGAGCTTTTGGAACGTTAGGCCTTAAGCGCTCCTCAAATGAGTCTTTACCTCAGCAGAAAGCCACTCTTCCAGAGTCTCGTCCATTGTCTGCTTAGGCGACTATTTAATAGCCTTTAGATCGCCTCTACCGAATTTGCTCCATTTTGCTCAGTTGGGGAGCGGAGGTACCCTCGAGCGGTGGTTGGTTTTGCTCTCTACCTTCTCACGGTGGGATGGAAACAAGAGAGGTCAACTGGAGTGGAAGCCAAAGGACGGGGCCGAGAATCTGTGATCGATCCAAAGCTGCTACTGAGAAAGTATCAGGAAATACGAAGATTCAAGAGGCAAGAAAGGGATTGGATAAAGACTGGTTCCAGTAGGGGACGTTTATGCCATTACTACATGATAGTTGGAAGAAAATGCATAGGAGTTTGACAACACTGATACAAAGCTAACCAATCAATCAGTTCGGGAAAACAATGGGACATATAATACTTGCTTAACTTCCAGAGAGTTCGTTACAAAAGAAAAGTGTCCGAAAATCCTATCTTGCTCCTTGTGTTCCTATCCACTGACCAAGGGAACAATAGTAACAAAAGATTAAAAAAAGAAAAGAGAAAGTAGCATCACGTGATGTTTAATCCTATAATGCTAATCTCTCAAAACGAGAAGGATGTGGCCACGAAGCAGGTTAGCTCCAATATACATAGAGAAAGGAGGAGGTCAAATAAGTCATCACATAGCCAAATGCAGCCACAGAAATAAAATCAATAGCAAAGAAAAAATATTAACATCGAGAAATAATGGTGAGGCGTAAAAGGGGAACTTCTCTCCCTCAACCTAATATTAATAGAGAAACAAGGACCATATATCTACTTCGAATTCTTACAATTAAAACAAAAGGTCATTGTCTGAATGATGACAACTCATATCGCCGCAGTATTAAGATCGAAATCAAAGCAAAATTTTGATGATAAGCTAAGTAACAAATCCATTAAATAACAAATAACAAATAACAAACTTCATATGAGATCATTTATATCAACGACAAACATTAGTAGCATAAAATTTACCTCTACAGCTTTGCTAGGCGCAACTCGAATCACATTAACCAAGTTACCCCTAAACAATCCAGTCCATCCTTCGGTATTCATAATATCATTGAACACCTCAGTAGAAGAATGTCCACTACTTCCAACCATCAAATGTGTCCTTATAGTCTCCAACGGAGCTACAGCTGTCCTAGATATCGCCCCGGCGATTGCACCACTAATTAACCTCCTTAATGAAGGATTTGACACCTTAAACTTAATCTTAAGCCCACCTTTCTTCTTCTTCTTCTTCACAACCCCTTCTTCCTCCTCTCCATTGCCTACAATATCAGGGAATGACAAATACTTCATATACAAATCAAAATAAGGTAACTTAAATCCGCCATTTTCGTCCCGGGAATTCGAATTATTAGGTGATGAAACACCAAAACCCATACTTCCCATTTGACCAACTGATGCAAACAACCCACCAACAGGAACATAGTTCGAATCTTGGAGACTCCATTGAAACCCCAACTGAGAATTACACAAATTCCCATCTCTTTTACACTCCAATACTTGCATTTCCCTTCTACCCATCACTCCAAAATCTTCCCCACAAAAAAAAAAAAAACGCTTTTTTTCCTTTTCAATGAAAAAAATTCAGAATAAATCCTGAGATTTCATGTCAGCAGACAAATTTAGGAGTGTCAAATAAGGAAAAAAATAGATTTTTATCCATTCTTGACAAGTGGGATTGTGAGATTAATGACTAAAGATTCGATTTCTAGAAGGGAATAAATAGAACAAGAAAGGTTTTTTTTTTTTTTAAATTAATGCTTTGGAGAAGAAAAGGATTTGATAATATTTAGAGAATCTTGTAGGCGATATATGCAAAGAACTGGGGGTTTTTAATGGAGGATGAAAAATGAGTAACACAGGTGTGACTCTGTTCTTCCCCCTTCCAACCCCAGAAAACGAAAGGAGGAAAAGATTTGTGAAATCTCTATTATATATATAGTATATCACCCCTTTTTCCTTTTGTTCCTTCTTTTTTAGGGTTTTTATTGCTCGTATTCTTTGTTGTTTCTAACTATGTGTTGATATAGCTTTGGGCTATTATTAATTTAGTTTTAAGATTTTTAATTAAATTATATTTATTGAGATCGAACAAATAACAACAATAATAAATTCAGTATAATTTTACAAGTGGGATACTTTATGGGGATAGAAAGACTGTTGTCAATAAACTGTCAGCTTAATAACTACTCCTTCCGGTTCAAAATAAGTGATTTTTGGATGTTTTTTACACAAATTAAGAAATTAACATTTTAGCATTAATTAGTAATAAAATTGACCATATTAACCTTTATTATCTCACATAAACACTCCTAGTACATATTCCAACACTATTTACTCCAAGGACAATGTAGGAAAAAAATAATTAATTCATTCTTAAAATCTGAAAAAATCACTTATTTTGAACCATAAAAAAAGACCAAAACTTATTTTGGACCGGTGGGGTAAGATTTTTATTGGTGTTGCATTCACTAATAGTGTGGTATATAACTTCTGTAATAATATTTTATCTTTCTTTGAAGAAATTCACTAGAAAATATAGTTTTTATTTATAGAATTTACAAAAAAGCCGTACAAAAGAGTTGGTAAAAGAAAGCTTAAGAGAATGTTTATAATTATGATTTTTTTTTTTGAAAATTCTGATTAATATGTTTCTCTCTTATTTCATTTTCTTCACTCACGTTTATCTTTTCTTTTGTTGTAAGCAATTTTTTAAAATGATATTGTGGTTAGTGAGAGTTTAGGTTTATGAATACTCTATACGTTTGGGAGATCTCAATAAGAAATCATCAATAACTAGCTTCCAATTTAAGCTTCGTTCATTTAAAATTATTTGTCACATTCACTTTTGATAGTGAAACTAGACTTGAGTATGATGGTGAAATTAGACTTGAATATATTCTAAAAATAATAATTTCCAAAAATACAAAAAGAAGAATGTTTAAATTATAAAAATATTTAAAATTTTAGTTAAATTTGATGTAATTGACTATTGAAGAGTGATAGATAACTTGACCTATAAAAGAAGAACTGAAGTACTGAACATTCATTTTTTTCCTTTTTAATTTTGTTAAATTATATACACCTTTTTAAATGAAAATTTACAAATATATCACAGTTCGAATTAAGTTACACGTTTATTATTTTCGATGTGGTTACTTTACCTGCTCTGTAAATATATATTTTTAAAAATCAATCTACAACCTGTGATTGCTCCATTTCTGTTTTCCTAAAATTTAAAACTTCCCTTACCTTATTCAGTATTTTTCAATTTATATATACAAGAAGATGGGGACTTGGGCCTCATTTTTTTTTTTTTTTACGATGATATCAACATGTATATTAAGATTAAGATATCTGAATCTGAATATTAAGATGTGTATAAGATTTAAATACTAAATGATTAAGACTGTTTGATTTTTAACATCTGAATGCATAACATTTATCTTTATTTGAAAATTAATAAACATACAGTTCAAATGAATTACTTTCTAATCTAATATTCTATCAATAAAATATATAATTTTTGAAAACATGATAGTTACTGGTGGTGATGGCTAACCGACAGTGCTTGTGAATGCCGACTAGAGGCGTTGGTTGGTGGTAGTTATGGTTGATGGTGGTGATTCAAGGTAGTAGCTAGTGATGATGGATAATGGTGTCGATTATAATTGATGATGGTTGTGTTGCGGCCAAACGCACACACGCGTCAAGTAATAAAGTGACTAAAAGTCGGGTGTCGAATCCATGAGGACTTGTGATTAACTATTAACTAAATTAGACTATCCTAATTATCTAAACAAGAATTAAAGATAGAAGTATTTGATTCTAAACCAATTAAACTAAAGAAAAATAAATAGTGAACTCTGAACAAAATGATAGCATATTTTTATGTTAGCAATGCGATGAAGACGATCTGGGGTTATGGACTATCTAATAATTATATTGTATTCTTCAATTGAATTGACTAATTAATTTATCTGGTTTATTGGTTGACAGGGTTAATATTACTCATAAGAATCTGTCGAGTTCTTACTTTCCTATGGAATTAAAACTAACAAGAACGCATTTATAATTCCTGTACAATAACCAAGCAAGGCAATTAGATATATGTCTATCCTAACCGCGAATTCGTTCCCCGATGCCCAGGTTCAAGAACTTGCTCTACTCAATCCTATACGCAATCTAGAATTTCCACTTTCGAGTTCAACTCTAGATTTGTAGATAATATTCGATTGGTGATCAAGCAATCAAATACTTAAGTACATGATTGAATAAATAAACTAATACGATAAATCAAGAAATCAAAACCAATATTCGAATAACAATAGTCATGAAAGGACCACAACCCTAGAAGGTAAATTTTAGTTTCACATAGACATGGTAGCCAAACAACAAATCATATAAAGAAATATAAAAATTACTAATTTTGGCGGAAAAAAAAAAGATGAATTCTAGTCTCCACGGCGGCTCTGTGCTTATGTTTTCCTTTCAAAAACGTCCTCCTTTCCAAAATAGGTTTAGAACGTCTTTTATACAAGTTAAGATCGTGTAGAACCAAAATAACCTTATCCGAATAAAGTACGAAACCCCAGCACCGAACGTCCGGGCAGCGTGAGGCGCTACCATGGCGCAGAAAACAGTAACGTTTCACGTCGGCGTTCTTTCAATTCTCCTAACTTCTGATTCGTTTCCCATTTTACTTCACTTCTCAATTCTTAGCAATTATTTGTTTTGTCTTTTTTGTAATATGATACATTAACCATTGAATATTCAATAATTAAATAATCATGAATTTATTCTTATAGTGTATAAAATATACATAAAATCTTTATTTTGCTCTCAATTTTATTTTTAAGTACCTACACATGAAATAAATTCAATTAAGCATAAATATAGTATAATTTATATAAGGTAAGTAATACACTAAAAATATATAATTATAACCAGACATCAGTTGTGATAGTTAATAATGGCGGCCGGTGGTTGTAGTTATGATTGAGGAAGGTGATGATGAGTTGTGATAGTTTTATAATGATGGACGGTGATGGCTATGGTTGTTGATAGTTATGGAGTGGTTAGTTGTGGTAGTTGACGTGGATGAGTGTTGGTTGTAGTTGAGAATAACGGTGGTGAGAATGGTGGGGATGGTGGGTGGCGGTAGTTGATAATGGTGGCGTCGTGACGACTATGATTGAGGATGATGGTGGTGGTGGGTGGCATGGTGGTAATTGATAATGGTAGACGGTGGCGAAATTTAATAATAAATATGGATGATAGTATCTTAATGAAATTAAGTCTATGTTATAGATTTTAATCATACAGACATGTTCAGACACATTAAGTGGATGTGAAATAAATAAAAAAATCAGTTAACGATTAAGATCTGAATAATCAAGATTCAGACCTTAAAAACAAACACACTTGATGTATGAGTCAGACCTCCATTAAGTGCAACAAATGAAGCCTTACTTTATGCTAGAAAAAGTTTATTGTACCATCAAAGGATGTGGTGCAATGGATGAGACTGCTCATCCCTTAAATCAGAGGTCTCGGGTTCGAGCCCTGGTATGAAAATTTTTTAGTAGGAGCGCTTTCTCTCGAATGGTGCCCTACGCGATACGAATCCAAATATAATCGGGATTCAACGCGTGTGCCGGATATCGGGTGAAAAAACAGAGCTGATTTTCACCAAAAAAAACTTTAGTGTTATCTTCACTTACCGTCATCTTCACATATTCTCTTAACCAGTCAAATACTCTTGTTATGCCAAGCTGAATTGTCATTGTTTACTAGATTATGCCGAATGAAGTATTTACTTTCTAAAAAAACTCCTACACGTTTAGTATCCACAAACAAATGAGCTTCTTCTTCTCAAGTCAAGACATTTAATTCGAAATAAAGAAGGAACAAGATAATTTTCAATTACTTGTGTTGATATGCCCTTAAATTTAGTTAAAAAATTCAAGAGGTATATTGCCACGGAGGATCTATAAACAAAGTGATATCACACTTTAGGTCATTTGGTATGACGGATAAGTAAAAATAATTTAGAGAAAAAACTTTAGTACCGACTTTTTACTTGTTTGGTTACTAGTCATGGTGTTCCTAGATAATAAATAGTATCGAAATAATTTATACCTGCCAGATGGTAGAATAATAATTCTAGAATAAAATAGTAAAATTGACAATCTCATAATTAATACAAACATATCAAACAATCAATAATAAATAAAACCAGGATAACAAAACCCGACATACGTAATCACAATATGATTAATCACAACATTGTTATGAAACATTATATTATGCTGGATGTCCATAACTCCAAAATGAATAACACCCACTACTTTTCTCCATTAATCTCCCACTACTTCTTACCATTATGGTTGTAACGCTCATATCTCTATAACCTCCCCATGATCTTTCTCCATACTCTCAAATGTTTAATGCCATGTTTATGACATTCTTTTGTATACCTCTATATGATACTATAAATAGAGGATGAGAAATGATATTGTACATACTTGGAAACCACTTGATGAAATAAGAATCTCTCATCTCTTTCTCTCTACATTCTTGTCTGTTTTCATGTTTTATATTATTACTTTGAGCTTAGTTTCTTAACATGTTATCAGCACGAAACTCTAACTAAGTGAAAAAATAACTTATTTGACGATGAAATTATAAATGGCCGACAACCTTGAATCAATTTGGTTGAGCCTGTGAAAATCTGGGCATTTTGTTTGCCATATCAATGTTGTGTTTGCTTCTGTTATACAGGGAGTATTATTTTTCAGTTGCCATGAATTCTGCAATTAACTTACGTTAATATCTTAGACTTGGTTTAATTTGTGTTACTTAACAATTTAGTTTCATTTGTGTATATGTATACATATGGAGCACCTTCTTTCGAGTGAAAAATAAGAGCATATTACGATGCCTTGACATCATCTCCCATATGTACCGCTCTGACAATTTGCAAGCCAAGATTATGGAACTGTTAACTATTGAGAAGGTTTCCAATTAATCTTAAAAAATAATAATAAGAATTTAAATTTATGTTGTGGTAAAAATAAATTTTGTATAACTAAGATAATTTTATTTCCTTTATATTTGATCATGTGGTTGTTCGTAAAAAAGATCAATGTGAACTTTCATTAATGTTCGGCCAAAAATAATTGATTATTAGAAAGTAGTATATTATGAGAGACTTAAGGGTAAGTCCACTTAGACTTATTATGCCATTGTATAAGAGTAAGACATCGAGTTTGAGTCCTGGTGCCCTATGATGATAAGAGTTAGATATGAGTCCCAACTCATTATGGTCTAACATGCCTTCAGATGTGTAAGGCATTGGGTTTGAGTCCCAATACACCATATTGATGATATAATGATGACTAAAGAAAATTAATGTATTTTCATGAAAAAACATGAAGTTTGTCCCACTTGATTTGCTCCATTCTTGAAGTGAATGTGATAGCGGTGAATAATAGGTCTAAATAACGACAAGTGGTTGACCAATGAACGTGGGCATGCCAAAGATCAAATAATAACAATCATCATTATGGTAATTGTAAAAAGAAGAACAATAAGAGTTCTCAAAATGATCCTTCAAAGGTGAAGATATATGTATCAATGTGGTCTGTTAATACGAGTCACGTTCACATGATTATAGTCCACTAGTTAAAAATGTGACTTGTGATAAGCATTGTAAATGCAAACTCATTTTTGAAAGTGAATGTGAAAATATATACTTCATGTGATAAAGATTATGCATGATAACGCGCTTATGTATGGTTGGATCAATACCACAACTCACCTCTAAGGGAGGTTTGAGAGAAGTAAAGATAATGAATTTTACATTGTGGTTACATGACTATGTCATGGTCGCGTACTTGTGGTCCGCCAAAAAATATTTTGCCATGCTTATAAAAAGTTATTAAAGGCAAAAGTAAAGCAAGAAATGATTTCGCTTATGATGATTTTGACCATGACAATTATTATGATATAATTTTCTCCGTGAAAGAGACATTCACCATATAGATGGTGTGACAAAAGATCATGTATTTCAAAAATCATTAAAGGCCTCGAAAGAATTAATTTGTTACTGCCGAATGAATAAAATTGTGCATGGAATTGATATTTTAGTAAGCCTCAAAAGAAACTTTTTGAGTTTAAAATATATTAGCCAAAGTGGTTGGCATTTGAGACTGTAAATGAAAGAAAGATTGAATATCTTCTTATTACTATAATCATACCGGGTAATATGAAAGGTTACCTGACTTTTCTTCTTTTTTTACTAAACATGTATGAGCATGATGATGGAATCACATACCAAAGTACACATGTTTACTGAAATAAATACCAGTTGGCATGACCGGTTGGTCATCCCCGTTCAATTATGATGCGAAAAATGATTGAGAATTCACATTGACATATATTGAAGAATTAGGAAATTCTTCAAGAATGCTCATGTACGACTTGTTCTCGTGATAAATTGATTACTATACCAGCTGGGGTTGAGATTGTATTCCCTAATTTTTGGAACGTATAAAAGGTGACATATATATATGGACCCAGTCACATGCTATGTGGACTGTTTACTATTATATGACTTTAATAGATGCATCTATTGTATGATCGCATGTGCATTTGTTATCAACTTGAAATTTGGATTTTCAAAGGTGATTGCTCAAATTACTAGAGCACAGTTCCAGAATATAAATTATGATAATTTATCTTGATAATGTTGGTTTAAATCCAAGTTGGTTTAGCAAAATTTGTATGCCTCCAATTATAGATAAGGCATTGGTTGTGAGAACAAAACTCCCAAATAGAAATTTAGTATGAGATGTATTATTTAATATACAACATCACTTGTACGCATCTAGCCAACAAGTTATGAAAAATTCTCCTTGTCGCAATTGGTTCAGGGTCAGGAACCAAATAATTTCTATCTAAAAATAAAGATGTGCTATATGATTTAATCATGTCACCACAATGTACAAAGATAGGTTCCCAAAGAAGGTTGAAAAATGTGTTGGTGATCCCAATATTAGGGGGATAAAATGGGTAGCTGAAAAAGTGATACATGAAATGGAATGAATTATTATGAATACATCTAGATCCTCGTACAATAAAATGTGAACTTGAAGTTCAAGTGATACTTTATTTGCAAAAATATTGTCATGCGCATCTGCTGACCCAAAAGCTAAATGTTATATTTCAGCTTTTAATGCTCCAAATAGAATAAAGTTCACGATTGACATAGTCTATCAAACGCATAAAGGGTAAGACTAATTGGTTTCAAAGATAAAACTCTTAGATGAAGGAGATGAGCAAATGATCAAGATGGTCATATTAAGGAGGCAATTGATTTATAAGAGCACCATGACATAACACTTTATAAGGTCTCACGGGAGAGGCTCAGGTACATGAAAATAATGAGATCTCGATAAGTTATGTCATTATTGAGTGATGATGAAACCGATATAAAATGATCGTCGATGTTATAGTTGATATAATGTAGTGCTCAATATTATTAATATTGACGAGGATCTTGAGTTCAAATCTGTCATGAAATCTGGACAGATAAATGATTGGCCAAATAAAAAATTACACACTGAAATTTGATTTCACCTGAAAATGTGAAGTTGGACGGATAGTCTCAACACCTGAAAGTGAAATGTAAAATGACGTCTATAGACATAAAAATGACTTGTGGCATAAGAAATGTGCAATTATCATGACATTGCGTATATGTAGATATGTTCTTATGTGGTGGATGTAGTCATTTCAGGCTTTGGTTTGACAATAAATTTGATATGCGTATAATGAAAATTCTTGAAGGATTTAAATTGTTCTGAATCCTATTAAGGTTGTCAAGAAATTTATTAAATAAGCTTCAACAAATCCTTATGCGGATTAGAGCAAGCATGGCGTGGATGATTTATTTTTGTGTCTGTTGCAATTGGTGCACTATGTATCTTGATGGAACCATGAGTATATCAATATGTTCGCGCGATCTAGTTTTATTCCTATATGAAGATATTGGAATACTATTAGTACTATATTGCAAAAGGAATCCTTGATATAAATTTGTTTATTCTAACAAATATTGTCAAGGTTTTGTTGTTTATGCAAATGCAGGCATTTTTTGAAGTCCATTCTTCAAACAATCTATTTGTATGTGAGGAATTGCCATATTATCAGTTCACAAGGTTGTCAATTGTTGATACTTATTCAAGTCATGTCAATATACTAGCAACTGATGAAGCAAGTGAATCAACACACTATAGATGTGTGACTTTTCTTTGAAAAGAAGATTCCAATAATAGTGAAGACGATGGTGTTTGCTTATCTCAATTGAAAGAAAGATATATATTGAAGGAGACAGAATAAATCATATATTTCATCAAAATTCTTTGTCAGACACAATCATCAACGGAATGATGAAATAGATGTTCAACAAATTTGTTCAAGTGATAATTTGACAGAATAATTCGCTAAGGCATTGACTATCTCAACATTATAGAAGTTGTTATACAAGCTTGGAATTCGTCGTCTCCGAAAAATAAAGTGATGTTTTCATCAGGGGGAGACAAATACGCATTGTCCCTTGGCTAAGGTTTCATCCCACTGGGTTTTCCTGGCAAGGTTTTTAATGGGGCAACAAGTATTGCGTATTACAAAATATGTGTACTCTTTTTCCTTCACTAGGTTTTTTTTCTCACTGCTAGTAAGGTTTTAATGAGGCACATTATCTATGGATATCCAATGGGGAGTGTTATGAAATATTACATTATGGTGGATGTTCGTAACTCCTAAATGAATAATACCCACTACTCTTCTTCATTAACCTCCCACTACTTCTTACCATTATGGTTGTAACTAGGAGTGACAAACAGGCGGGTCGGGTCGAAACGGGTAATGGAAAAAATGGATCAATTATCCGACTCGACCCATATTTAACACGGGTAATAAACGGGTTAACCGACGGATAAAATGAGTAACCATATTATCCATTCATGACTTCATATTAGCCTCAAGCTTTAATATGAATTTGCTGCCCCTTGCAACAGAAGAACATTACTGAAATAATTTTCCAATAATTGTATTATCCATATTTTACCCATTGGTTACCCATTTGGTTACTCATTTTTCTAATGGATAATATGAATAATTATCCATATGCGACCCGGTTTAAAAAAAGTCAGTTATCCAACCCATTTTTAGTGCGTTGGGTTGAGTGGATAACTATTATTTTTAACCATCTTGCGAAGTGTAGTTGTAACTCTCATACCTCCATAACCTCCCATGATCTTCCTCCGTGATCTCAAATGTTTAATGTCATGTTTATGACATTCTTTTGTAGACCTCTATATAATATTATAAATAGAGGATGAGAAATGATATTATACATACTTGAAAATCACTTGATGAAATAAGAATCTCTCATCTCTTTCTCTTTACATTTTTGCCTATTTTTTATTTTATATTATTACTTTGAGCTTAATTTCTTAACAAACATAACTAAGTATAGTATAACTTATCTTTAAACCAAGCGACCCATTCTGGTACAGTTGAAAAGAAAGAGAACCCAAGAAATATTTAAGAAAAAGGGAAAAATAAAGATCAAGAAAACAATGGTCTTACAGCTAGGGCTGTTCATTTGGATCGGATATCCGAAATCTGAACCGATCCATTCACTTTCGGATTTCGGATTTCGGATTGGACCGGATTTCGGATTGTGTTTATAAAAATTTCGGATTTCGGATCGGATTCGGATTGGTATATTTTAATCCGATCCGATCCGAAATCCGAAATTATTAGGCAATGTATAAATACTACACTTTAATTTCGGATAGTCAGTACTTTCTTTACATCTTCCTCCAAGTTATTACCTTTACAATTGCTAGAGTTAGCTATATTGGCACCATAGTACTCTCATAATTGTATAAACATGAATTTTTCTTAATGCATTGCCTCTTTTACAAAGAAAATATACATATTAGTTTGCAACATTGAGGCATTTACGATCCGAAATCCGATCCGATCCAAACTTTAAAATCCGAATCCGATCCGATATAATTCGGATCGGATTCGGATTGCATTTTCTAGAATCCGAAATCCGAAATCCGAATCCGAAATGTGCTAAATCCGATCCAATCCGATCCGTGCACAGCCCTACTTACAACAGCGTCTGCAATTCAGAGTCCTTGTTCAGAATCTAAAGGCAGATGCTCCAAATAATAGTTTGACTAGTAGTGTGCTAATGCTTGTGATAAAGGTGATTCTTTCATTAGTTTATTAATAAAAAATATATTATGTCATTGTCCTACTAATTAATTTAATATTATGTGATTAGTGCCATGACACCTGTAAAGCAGCCATGCTGAAATGCTTAGTCTTTATTTTAACTTATCATGACTGACCAACCTAGAGAAATTTTATAATAGGTGAAGCACAATTATATGATAAGTTGTTAAGTTGTGTGAGAATTCTTATTAATTGACAAGTGCACATATTCTCGGGCTCACAATCTCGATTAACATTATAGCACTTGTTACTTATCTCTTACCTACCACACACCCTCCCACCCCCCCTCAATTCACTTTTATTTATCCATTTAATTTTGTCTTTTTCTTCATTCAACTTATCGAGTTCTTTACGTTTAGTATTCTTGATGTGTGTATGTGTTCTCTTTGTGTGGTTTCAACTATATCTTATTTTTTCAAATAATTTGTACATTTATCTCTTTAATTTTTTGCAAAATATTAATGAATATCTAATTTTTACAAGTGAAATTTCTACTCTTATGAGTTCGAATAACAATGTGCTTATTATAAGTTAAAATTCAGTACAATATACTGAGATTTTTTGCACAACTTTTCTGTCTTCTCCTTCATCTTTTCTTCTGATCCAATCTCGTCCTTTGACACTGTATGGATCAAAATCTGTCCATAAGGTCGACATGATATAGAAGCAATAGGGGGTCGACTGAGTCGTGCTCACGCTCATAGAGTACGACCTTGCCAACTATCTCGGTTGTGCTTAAAGTCAAGTTAATGATGAGCTCGAACGACAAAAAGACAACTAAGAGACAAAGAGGAAAAAGCAGGGTCAATGGGGAACCGGCTGGTTAAAGACCACTGGACAAATAAAAATGCGAGGGATATAAATAGGAGGAGAGGGAACAAAGCAAGGGGGGATCTTTTCGGGAGAAGGAGCAAGAGAATAGAAGAGAACCTCTAACAAGGCTAAGAACGGAGATTCCAGTAGCTGATAAGGAAAGATTTCACAGCTAATTCAACTGGGATAGATCGCATAAGTATCAATAGCATTATTCTCTTTTTGTTGTTCGTACGAACATCGAACATTGCCATAAAGATGTAAGCTTATCGTTTATCATTTGATATCTGCCTTTGCCAAGGCACCCCACACTTAAATCATTGCTTGTTTCCAAGCAATCAACCATACTCTACAGAGGTTCCTTCGCTAAGCACTTCCCTAACGTATCACACCAAGAACATATCACAAAAGTTGCGTCTAGTAGTGTAAAATCTTTGCCTCAGGAGTCGACTCTCACGTGCCGTGCAATATTCATACTTACTCAACTTACTCTATACAGATGTCAAGACTTACCTTTCCTTCATGAATCAAGTGCCCTCACATCACACAAGATATTAGTTCCACAAGTAATAACATTAAGAACAATTAGGAACTCAGATAGACAAAATTCACTCACTCTCAGAAAGAACATTCATATGCCACAAAGATGTACCATAGGATTGCCTGTAATTTACTACTCTACTAATCGAGCTCATTCACTCTAAGATCAATTAGGACTTTAACTGGTTGTAATGTAGGCTAAGGGACGGGTATGATATATTTGGATATAGTGATTAACCTCCCTAAGCACTTTAATACAATTAGTTTCACATTCAGAACCATACTTATGTCAGACCAGACATTCCACCTCACTTCAATTTATAATACCCTAAACTTCTTTAGGCACAATTGTATCAAGTCACCACTTATCAAGGACTACATTTATTTATTTTTTCTCTTCTTTTTTTCATTTAAGTGGCGCTTATTTTATTTTTTCAAAATACTACACCTTTCTCCCTATTTCATTGGTTCCACTCAAAATCCAAACCAGCCACCCCACACTTTAATTTTTACATATTTCATAACAATTCAAGTGCTCATGAGAGATAAAGAGGTTCAAATAGATGAGCCATTCAAATAATTGGGTAAGACTTGTAATGTGGTTGCCAAAGAAATAGGCTTATAGGCTCAACGGGGTTACTACGATATATTACATTTAGGTGGGTATACTTTATATATCTGGCTGAACAAAGAAACACATATATCACTTGTAAGACTGAATAAAGCTATTATTTCTCTTTGCAAACACACATGGCAAGTTCTAGGCATCAAATGCAGAGCATAGAATACAATACAACTCACACACACATGGAACATGACTCACTCCAGATTGACTTATCAAAACACTTTCGTCTGAGTATTCAAGTCAGTTACAAACATACAATTTAAGGAACTCTAACAAGAATCAACCACTGAGACTAAGTGTACACTCCAATGTCTATTGTGTTCAGGTGTAACAATGTTAATGGATTCTCTTTCTATCTCAGCTCATAGCCCATAGGTACAAAAAAAACTAAAAAAAAAAAAAAAAAAAAACTAACTACACCCAGTTCAAGCAAAACCCTTGGAAAAGAATTGCGGTCCAAAGAAAAACCAAGGGGGGATTACTACACTACCTAAAACAAAAATCTTTTTGGTATTTTCTTTAAACTTACTTCCTTCAAGAAAACTGTCTAGGAGATCCATCGTTGGGAAGAGTCCAACATATTTTTGTTTTTTTTTAAGATCGACTTTGACCCTCAAGAACCCCGTCGATTGAGATCCGTCGTTGGGACACGTCGACTCACATAATTAGGCTGCTACTCAAAACCAAAAACAATAAAAAAAAATTATGTTCCTACATATATACACATACAATGGAGTATCCCTACCCCACACTTAAAAAGAAGACATGTCCTCATGGCATACAAAATAAAAAAATGTGAGGTAAAGGAACTTCCCTGAAGGATCAATCTTGATCGGAGACCGTCCCCGGGTCCAGATGACGAGCTCGCAGCCAACCCATTATCTTCTTCTCAGACTTTGCATTTTGGGTGGCCAACGCCTCAACCCGCGTCCCCAAATCAGTGACTGTGGTGCGCAGACCCGCCATCTCCTGCTCTAGGGCACCTAATCGATCACCCCGAGTGACCCTAGACGGGCCTGCAACGTCTGCAACGTGCTCATGAGCGGGTAACTCAACTCCCACTTCTTCCTGGTCGTCCTCTTCCTCCTCAGGTACATCATCCCTAGTATCACCACCAACCGCTACAGGATCCTTCCCAATCGTCACCTTATCTGCTCGAAATTTTGCCTCTCTTGGCACTTTTCCATCCACCCTCAAATTTTCCGGCACCTGAGCAACACAACATACTCTAGTGACAAGGGAGGGGAAGAAGAATCCATACCTCTTGATCGGGAAACAAGTGAACATCTCCTCGTGAATAAGCTTGGCTACGTCAAAGTTATGGTCCTTCATGAAAAACCAGATCAATGTAGCACGAAGGGCATTCATCTCTGTGGTATTGTAGGACGGGATCAGACGGTTGTTGATGAGATATATCCAACACTTCCCTTCAAAGGTTAGTGCCGACGACTTGAACTTCTCCCCATATTGCATTCACACAATCTCCTTGCCCGGTGCACATACAATTTGAAAGAACATCTCCCACTGAGTGTAGCGTCTACCATACGCCTCATAGAAGTCGTCCATCTCCGCCACAGTACCTAGAAGCCTGTATGCTCTCCTAATGGCTTCCACAGAGGCGTCAACAAGCCTCTTGCGCATTGTCACCATATCATTCACATGCTCCGAAACGTTTGCGTAAAATTCTCGCACAACCATTAAATTGGCCTCGTCCGGCTCTCCCAAGAAAATCTCCAACCTACGCCGGACCAACTCATTGTAAATGTTGGGACAATCATGCTGGAGGGACCCTATATGCATGCCACTTTCTGGTATTGGTTTCTTTGATTCCTTAGCAGCAAACCGTTCCTGAGCTGCGGCGGAGACGAACCTGTTACTGTCATAAGGACGAGCATCAGTTGACGCTCGTGCTCTAGATGATTCCGCTTGTCCGCTTGATGAAGGACTGGTGGCAACGACGCCAAAATTTGATCACGCCCAACTATGCCTTATAAAAATGACTAAGCGACCATTGCAAATATAATCCGGGTCTTTATCCTAGATTCGAATCCCACAGGGAATTAACCTATCAATTACTTTTGTCAAACTCACTGAATTCGCTGGAATCAACTTCCAAGATATTTTGAATAACAATTTGTTGTGTTTCTATTAACTAATACTGAATGAACTATTTAAACTAAGAGCTAACTATGAATGAGTTGTAAACAATAAAGAGAAGGATCTAAGGTTATGATTTCCCCTATTGATGGAATCCCTTCCTGTTATGTTTCATATAGATTTTGCCTAATCTTCTCTATCGATCATGAGCACTCTTACTACCGTAAATCTCTCCTGAGTAATTACGACAATTTACTAGACGCACTCTCCCGAGTTACGCTAGCTGGCTTTTATTACAGCTCACTTAGATCGCACCCAAGGTTTCGTTATCCCTAATCCCACCTTTAAACCCTCGTCTATTGATTCCTCATATACTTTGGGAGTGATGTTATTCAACAACTACCTAAATATGCACTCTCTCCCGAGTAATACATACTAAATAGGCACAACTAATTGAGGGTCCTTCAATTAACTACAACAAGAACGTAGTTGAACAAATAGAGATTAACTTGGCAAAACTAAATTATCATAACAAGAAGTTCATCCTTCAATAGGTTCCATCAAAACCTTAGACTAAATAATTAGCTACTCATAATTGTTCTCATAATCACAACAACAAAATTCATCATGAATGATTAAAACAAAAGGAAGAAAGGTAGAACTCGATGCCGAATTTTTCTCCTTGCCTCTTGACTCTTCTTGCCTTCAACAAAACTGTAAAAACCTTGATATCCTCCTCTTGGGTGAACTGGACCTCTTATAGGTTAGGTGGAATTTCTCACAAACTTCCAAAATTACCCCTAATATTACCGTGTTTCGGAGAGACTAGCGCGACCACGCTCGAACCGCGCTTAGGCCACGCTTATCGACTTTCACACTGTCTTCTGCTCCTGAACTAGCGCGGCCGCGCTAATCGCACTTCATTATGTCCAATTTCTTCTGCTCTAGCGTGGCCGCGCTTGGCCCACGCTAGTGTGGATCAGCTTATTCTCTCTTCCTTCTTTCTTCTTTCACACGCACTCAACTCCGAGGGGATTTCCTTGCTTTAAATGATCTCCAAACATTGTCCTATGTCTTCATAATCACGACTTGCTCCTATAAAACATAAAATTCACAATTAGAGCCATTTTTTCGTCATTTAACCTTCCTATAATAGTGAAGCATAGCCAAGTTAGGGCGTAAATGGTTGCTAAACTACATGAATCTAGCCTATTATCAATATCTATTTATGAATCGGAAAGAATAGTGAAAACTCGATCTTGCATGGTTATTGTGAGTCATTTCATTTAGATCTAGAGTTAATTATGTTTGCGCTAGGATTAACCCTCTATTTTATTCAGTAAATCTCTCATAAAAGTGTTTATCCTATTTTTGGTAAAATAATGTGGCGCCGTCTGTGGGGACTTCCTAGCCAAAATCCTAGTTTCCTTTAGATCTAGGGCTGGCCAAAATACCACTCCCTGACTGTCGTGGACTCACCGCCACGAGGCACGCAACACCTTGTAAAAGTAGGAGGAAAATGGCCAAAGCAACCAACCCAGCATGGGTCGGGTCTCCGCAAAAAGTCAATGTCATGCCCAACGTCTTTGTCACGACCCGAAATCCCACCTTCGGGCCATGACTGCGTCTAACGGTGAACCCGCTAGACAAGCCAACGTTTGAACTAAGTAAAACCCATCAACAACTAAAACGAGCAAGATAACTAAGGCATCGATGGCCCGCAACGTAAAATTTAACAAAATAACCAAAATATAACATAACAATTTCGAAATAAAACCCATATACAAATCCCAGAACTGGTGTCACATACTCACGAACTGTCTAAGAGATTACTACAAACAAAAGGTCTGAAAATAAGTACACAGGGCTGTCTTGGAAATACAAAGTAAGACAGAACTGAAAGTGGAAAGTAGAAGGTGAGGCCAAGGCCCACGAACGTCTGCGGGTCTACCTCGATGTCTCCTGTGTAAACTGATGAGATGCTCCGACCGTCAGTGATCACCGGGTCCGGCTGCGTAGTCTGCACAACATAAAGAAGTGCAGGTGTAGCATCAGTACAACCGACCCCATGTACTGAGTAAGTGTCGAGCCTAACCTCGGCGAAGTAGTGACGAGGCTAGGACCAACAACAACATATGTACCTGTACAGTTTTATATAATAACAGGAAAGATGGCAACAGAAATAAGCAAGTAAGACAGATACGGGGAGAACATGCTGGGGAGATAGGGTAACAGTATGCTAGCACAGCAGTACAAGGTAATAAATGAAACGTAAAGACAAGGCAGAAATATAGCTTCTCAAACATATAATGAACAGGAAAGGCACGGCATGTCCCCTCGTGCATAACCTCACAGTCACTCGGCACGGAATGTCCCCTCGTGCATATATAATAACACTCGGCACGGAATGTCCCCTCGTGCGACAAATAATAAAAACAAAGTAACAATAATATGACAATCAACATTACGAAGTCTCAAGTGCATGGAAATATTCAATACAAATCTATTGTCCCAGCAAGGTGAAAACATCAATTACAAACTCTACAATGCCCGATAAGGGTCTCAGCTATAACCAACCTCGCATCAAAAATACAATTTCAACAGTGTAAGCCTCAACGGAAACAAATAACTCAATAAATTTCCACGTCATGAAATAACATCAAGGTATCACTTTTAATTCACCAACTACTCGTAATGCGGGGAATAATTAGAACACAGTAAGTTTCATCACAATTGACTCACGGGCATGCTTGACCGCAACGCATAGGCACTCGTCACCACGCCTATACGTTGGACATGAGTTACACATAGCAAATAAGACTCTATACCTAATCCCTCAAGCTGAGGTTAAGCCAAACACTTACCTCGGCTCCAAAAATTGCAAGTCAAGCCTCGATCACAGCCTTTCCTTTAGAATCCGACTCCGGAACGGTATTATCTAGACATAATCAACCCAAGTATATCAATAATGGCTCAATAATTCAAACCCATGGCCTAATTATTTATTTCAAAACATTCTTCCTAAGATTCCAAAATTTGACCCCGGGCCCACTTGGTCCAAACCCGAGGCTCGGACCAAAACCCGTTCACCCATAACCCCTCGAGTTAGAATATATCATTTGTTTCGAGATTCGACCCCAAATTGAGGTTGAATTATCCAAAATTCTCAACAAAAAAAACAAATCTACCTAAAATCCCTAATTCCTACTTTAATTTCCATGTTTTTAGGCCTAGAATCTAGTGATTAGTTGAATAAATTAAGAGTAAACGAGGTCAAGAGCACTTACCTATGGAGTTATGGAGGTTGGGGAGCTGGATTTTCGTCTATGGGTGGGTTTGAGGAAGAAGGGGGAGGTGAAAGATGGGATTAATCCGCAATGGGTCTGTTTTGGGTTATAAAAAATCACTGGGGGAAAATTACCCTTCGCGTTCGCGAGCCATTGGCCGTGTTTGCGAAGGGTTGGCAGCTGGGACCTATGCGTTCGCGGAACCAAGGTCGCGTTCCCGTAGGTCTGACCCCCTACCCTTACGCGTTCGCGTGCCTCTGCCCGCGTTCGCGAAGAACAACCTACCTGACCCCCAGCCCCCACCCTATAACACTACGCGTTCGCGAGAGGGGCGTCGCGTTCGCGTAGAGCAGTCCCCCCATAGCTCCGCGTTCGCGCCCGTACCCTTGCGTTCGCGTAGAACAAAACCCAAGCCACATTATTTACCCTTCGCGTTCGCGTGCCCTTGGTCGCGTTCGCGAAGGGTATTACACCAGACATCAGAAACCTGCAACATCACACCAGATTTTTCATGTTTTTCACTCCCCGTTAGCTACTCGAAACTCACCCGAGCCCTCGGGGCTCAAAACCAAAAACACACACGACTCCCAAAATATCCTACGGACTTGTTCAAGCTTTTAAATCATCAAAATATCATCAAAAACCATGAATCAAACCTCAAAACTCTTAGAATTTTCTCAAACTTCATAAACTTCTAAATTTCCCATTTTTGAGCCGAAACACGTCATTTCAAGTCCGTTTTACACCAAATTTCACAGATAGGACAAATAACATATAATAAACCTGTTCCGGGCTCCGGAACCATAATACGGGCCCGGTAACACGGTTTTCACACAATTATTCATTTTCAAATTCCTTTATTATTTTCAGAAAATAATTTTCTTTAAAAATTCATTTCTTGGGCTTGGGACCTCGGAATTCGATTCCGGGCATACGCCCAAGTCCCATATTTTCCTACGGACCCTTCGAGACCGTCATATCACGAGTCCGGGTCCGTTTACCAAAAATGTTGACCAAAGTCAACTTTATTCAATTATCCAATTCAAAAATTCCATTTTTATCAAATTTTCACTTAGAAGCTTCCCGGCTACCTGCCCGGGCTGCGCACGCATCTCGAGGTGAGATTAACGGAGGCTTTCGGGGCCTCGAAACACAGTTTTAGCTAGAATTACTTAGGATGGCCTTTTGGGTCATCACAGTCTTAGCCCAACCTGCACCTCACACACCGACTCGTACTTCTACCTCTTAAGGAGAGACGGTAGCTTGCTATGCGATCCTTCAAAAATCATGCCCGTCCTGCCCCATATTAGCACCTATATGCACTAGATGATTTGTGAACAAAGTTTGACATGTTTCCTTTGTTCACGCATATCGGACAGGTTTGGATTGAGACTTGGCCCCAATCACCCAACGAGCAATGTGAAAAACTAACACGTGAGAAGCCTAGAAACGGTTAACGGCGGGGCCCAACACTGTTACCAAGCCTGAGACCACCAGTCGAGCACGAGATGAGGCGAGCTACAGCACAACGCCACCCCTCCATTGGTCGACTTGCCGAACCAAGGTAAATTTTGTTTAGATGTAACTTACCACGTTCTTTCATCGATACAAAATAGGTACATAAGCATTATCCAATAAAAGCAAAATCGAGCGAACTGGGACTCGCCATGAAACACAACATTCTCCAATAAAAGCAAAATCGAGCGAACTGGGACTCACCATGAAATGCAACATTCTCCAATAAAAGCAAAATCGAGAGAACTAAGACTTGCCATGAAATGCAATGTTCTCAAATGAAAGCAAAATTAAGCAGGAGGGACTCGCCACAGTACACGCGTAAATGATACGACGACAAGTGACGTTCTCCTGGAAATGAAACAACGGGTTAAAAATTCGACCTCGCTCGAATCACACCCTCACGGCCATCGGCCATCGCCATAAGAAAAGAAAGTTCGACCTCACTCGACTTAACAACGGGTTATAAATTCGAACTCACTCAAATCACACCCTCACTCCCATCGGCCATCGCCATAAGAAGAGAAAGTTTGACCTCGCTCGACATAAAAACGGGTTATAAATTTGACCTTGCTCGAATCACACCCTCACGGCCATCAGCCATCGCCATAAGAAGAGAAAGTTTGACCTCAATCAACTTAACAACGGGTTATAAGTTCGAGCTCGCTCAAACCGCACCCTCACGACCATCGATAATCGCCATAAGAAAAGAAAGTTCGACCTCGCTTGACTTAACAATGGGTTATAAATTCGACCTCACTCGAATCACACCCTCACGGCCATCGTCCATCGCCATAAGAAAAGAAAGTTCGACCTTGCTCGACTTAACAACGGGTCATAAATTCAACCTCGCTCGAATCACACCCCCACGACCATCAGCCATCATCTCGAAGTTCAAACTGGTTAATTCACCGCTCCGACTGTCATCTATTCCACCCAGATCGATGAAGGGAGTAGGTAGATGGAGATTTCCCAAATGTATATGTTGAACAAAGTACGTAACACTCTCCAAAGAAATGAAAAAACAAAGCAATACACAACATTTCATCACACAACTCCACATTGCTACACGCCATTTACATTCGACCTCGCTCGAGTTATTTACATTCGACCTCGCTCGAGTTATTTACATTCTACCTCGCTCGAATTATTTACATTCGACCTCGCTCGAATTATTTACATTCGGCCTCGCTCGAATTATTCACATTCGACCTCGCTCGAATTATTCACAGCCGACCTCATCCGACTTTACGATGGTTCACTATTTCGACTCAAATATAAAAGTCGGAACCAACCTCGCTCGAGATGGCAAATTTGAGGTCCCGAGTGACCTCATTCGGACTCACACGACGGACTCCAAACTAGAAGGATCATGGACTCATCGCGGAGAAATCCGAAAGTCAGCACAAAAGCACGCATACACAACAGGCGAAAAAGAGGGAAAAAGAAGAATAAAAAAGTTTCATATAAATACAAAGGCAAAACATTCATTTCACTCAAATGTACGCGCTCCACAACCACGCCTGACAAGAAGCCAAAACAGGCCCCCTAGAAAAGAAATGAAAATAAACAAAGAAGAACAAAAACAATGAACAAAAACTAAATATGAAAGCTGTTGCAACACTTCACTCGGCATCATCTCCACCGCCACTCTACCCATCATCATTGTCAAGAGGTGCATCCTCAACATTGACGCCCTCACCGACCTCTGGTGTCGCGGGGTCGTAGCCACAGTTGACACGAGCCTCGCGCGCCTTCGCCCGAGTATCTTCAAAGGCGGCTTCAGAAACACTCCCCGCCTCCCATAAACCCATGTATATGTCCCGTTGGGCCTCAACATAAACCCACAACTCATGCAAGTGGCGAGGGGCAGAAGTAGAGACAGACTCAACCTGAGCCAACAAGCGCACCTTTTCGGCCTCGAGGGCCGCGACCTGGTCTCCCAAACTCGAAGCTTCCTGATCAATCTCACTGATGCACTCTTCAAGCTGGGCCTCCCTCAATGTGTCCGTCACCCTCTCAGACTCCTGCTCATACCTGAGGACTCGGATGGTGTCGTCCAGCGCCGCCGCTCTCGCCAAAGCCGATTCTCGAGCGCGCTCGACCTTCTATAACACGACCATTTTTCCTTCCAGGTCGGCCAACTTCTGCCCACACTCCACACTAAGAGACTCCACCCTGACAACACCCTGATCGAGTTCGGTTTGCAATGATCGCACCCTGGCATGAAGGTCCTCACATTCCGCGGCGACCCCTTTGCCCACCTCAAGCTCCTCGTTCTTAGCATGTAGCAACTCCTCCAACTCACTGCACCTGCGGATGGACCACATAAAATCCTCATCCCTCCTATCCAACTCCTCCCTAGTAGACTGGGCGCCAACACCCGCTCTAAGCCGCTCACGCAACTCACGGCATCTGTCTCGATACCGCTGATACTTCTCGACCATCTTCAGAAATATTTTGGCCCGTATTTTAGCCCTGCGAGCACTTTCAACCTCCATCATGTAAGTCTGCAAAAAAGGAAGAAAGGGTCTGAAAAAGTAAAGGGTCACGAAGTGAAGACGGTAGAGGGACTTACCCTTATACCCATCGCGGTTATACCACGTGACAGCTAAGAATTGATGATCGGTTGAAGAGCTCCACTCTCAACAACAGAACAGAGAAGATCGAACAGCGACACCAACTCCACAGTCCTGGTAAATCCCTCCTCGAACATCCTCACGTCCTCAGGGTCGAGGTCAGACTCAATATCATAGTCCTCGACTACGACACTCTTCCCCCTCTCTTCAGCCGATGGAGGAGCACGGTTTCTGCCAGGATGATGAAGGTCTACTGTTAATAACCACGACCACTGGGTAGCAACCTCCGGATGCACAGCTTCGGTCGCAGGCGCGCCCCGATTGACAGTTGGGTCCTCTGTGACATCGCCCGTAGAAGCTATCAGCGTAGGCCAGGCCGAAGCCGCCCGGCTGGCGGAACGCTAGCGGGGGAGCCCTTGCCCTTTCTTTTCCCTTTCCTATCTGTCAGAACAACATGCAACTCCACGTGGATGCAAAGCAAAATGCAAGACAAAAAGTGCAATCATGGCGGGGACATAACGACTTACTCACGGTCGGGCGGTGCCCAAACCTCCCATGGAAGTGCGCCCACTCGCGAATCCCCACGGTGTGGGGGAAGAACCGACGCCACCCATTCGCGGATGTCGTCAACTAGCGTGGAAGGCGATCTCTTAGATGCAATAAAAATAGCATGAGTAAACGACCAACGACCTTCTAGGAAGATTAAAGATATATGGATAATTAGTCGACCTAAGAGAAAACGAATAGCGAGGAATACTTACGGGCGAAATTCCATGTCTCAGGGAACCCGGAAGGGCTAGATACCAGATGTTCCATGCGAACGAAAAAGAAACTCTCCCAAATCAGCAGTTGGTCCTGTAGTCCATCCCATCACCAGGCATTTCGTGTCCCGATGACGGAGATGCAACATAGTCCCCCTTTGGAAGTGGGGAGCGAAGAGATGCATCATATGCCGGAGAGAAACGCCACGGCCGTCCAACTTAGCATACATAAAAAAATCTTGTATATGTACGGGAGTGAGATGAGCCGTGCACACTTCATAAAAGCGGCAAAAATCCGTAGACAGTGAAGGAAGATGGAGCATGTACCCAATGACGAAAGGGTACGCGTAGAAGGCACAGTACCCTGGGCGATGCAAGTGAACTATGTCACCTCTCGCAGGGACAAGTTCGATGTGCTCCGGGATCCTCCACTTGATCTTAAAGGCCGCCAATGCCGCAACATCCATCACCAACAGCGCCAACGCAGGCTCATCTTTGGCAGGATGATCGAAGTCATTCCGTGGTTTCCCTGAGCGGGGCACCACCTCATCCACAGTATGAAAACTCTCGTCTTCCATCAAATTCAACTCCTCCTCAAGGGAGGCGGCGACATTCTCCATCGCCAGAACATTGACAGTAGGGTTGGGGTTCGAAGAAGAACTGACCATTGCAAATAATGACAGAAATCAAGAGTGTGGGAGATGATAACAATAGTCACAAGGATTATTCGCACTCTTGGAAGGTATGAACAAGCAAAAGAAAGCGGGAAATCTCAAGGGGTTCTTCCTGAAACAATTTGGTTAATGTCATACCAACATAAAAAGTCCCCTATTTATAGGTTCTGAAGCGTCGGTTTACGAAGGTGAAGCGCCGCCTTTTTCGAAAAGTAATAGAAACAACACAGGAAACGAGGCGACGTTCACCACACAAACGTGTGTCATAATGACACCTGACGAATTAATGTCACTTCAACTGACAAATAGGTCTGACGATTCACTCGAAACGTTGCGTATTCGCCTCACTAAGGAATGTGTGCCCGTCGCCTGAGGCCGACCTTGGCACCCGAAACGACGAAGCCTGTTCGTCGTACTCGCCCAAGGACGATCAAACGATCAGATTTTGACATTCGAAACGACTGAATCCGCCTATCGCGCTCGCCCAAAGGCGACCATAATAGGCGGAGGGAATAACTGTATTGGTCAAAATCTGTTCAACAGGTCGACGTGACATAGAAGCAATAGGGGTCGACTGAGTCGTGCCCACGCTCGTAGAGTACAACCTTGCCAACTATCTCGGCCACACTTAAAGTCAAGTCAATGATGAGCTCGAACGGCAAAAAGACAGCCAAGAGGCAAAGAGGAAAAAGCAGGGTCAATGGAGAACCCGCTGGTTAAAGACCACTGGACAAATGAGAATGTGAGGGATATAAATAGGAGGAGAGGGAACAAAGCAAGGGGGGGGTTTTTCGGGAGAAGGAGCAAGAGAATAGAAGAGAACCTCTAACAAGGCTAAGGGCGGAGATTCCGGTAGCTGATAAGGAAAGATTTCACAGCTAACTCAACTGGGGTAGATCGCATAAGTATCAATAGCATTATTCTCTTTTTGTTATTCGTACGAACATCGAACATTGCTCTAAAGATGTAAGCTTATCGTTTATCATTTGATATATATTTATAACTCGGAAAGAAGAGTGAAAACTCGATCTTGCATGGTTATTGTAAGTCATTTCATTATGATTTAGAGTTAATTAATGTTTGTCTAGGATTAACCCTCTATTTTATTCAGTAAATCTCTCGTAAAAACAGACACTTAATCCACCTTAAAGGTCTCCCCTCCAAAATCAACATTTCATGGAGTTCACATATAGAGAGTTTTGAACTCCAATACATTCGGTTAGACTTTCACTTGTAAAAGTTTGACGTGGAGGATTTTTGTATTTTAGCTGAGAGTACTTTTGTTTAAAATATATTTTCGCAATAAAAAGTGGCTATTTTTTAATTACTTTACACACTAGATATTTTTCAGTCAAAGAACTGAAGAATGATAAATTCATATTATTTTTATAAATTGTTTATATTGTTAGTGTATAAGTTAGATTATTTTCTTGTTATTAGTGGTCCGTGCAGCTATTAAGGTGACAAACTACGCCAAGGCCCGGTCCAACCTCACACAGAGCAAGAGTGAACGCCCAATCTAGTCCAGTTAGGAAACTCTCGGCCTAAATCAGCCATATTTTGGGGTCAAAATAGCACAAGCTAGCCAATTTTGAGACTGGTAATTAAAAATAATTAATGTTTTGCAAAATTATCGAAACATAGCCACTATTTCGCTGCGATATGAAAAATTACAGCATAATATATTAGAGAATGGAGCACCTGTATATGAACTTCCAGCATATTATGTTGGAACTCCAGCACAAGAAAAGTTCTAGCATAATATGCTGTAGATTAGAGCACATGCGCATGAACTTCCAGCATATTATGTTGGAACTCTAGCACACGGAAAGTTCAGCATAATATACTGGAGATTGGAGCACCCATGCAGTGGCGGAGCCACCTTACGTGATGGGGTGTCAAATGATACCCCTTCGCAGAAATAATACACTGTGTGGCTAGGTAAAACAATCAATTATATGTATATATACTATGTATTGACTCCTAAATTTACTTTTATATATTTTGACACCCCTTAACAAAAATTCTGGCTCCACCACTGCACCAGTGTATGGACTTCCAACATATTATGTTGGAACTCCAACACATTATGAAATTCTGGCATGTTATATTGGAAGTTCACTTGTAAAAAATTCGAACTATATAGCTACAATATATTATGCTGTAATATTTTCCGAATTTTAAACAATGATTTTTTTAGATTTATCTTTTACATGAAAAGTGACTAAAATTCGATTACTTTTGAAATCGTGGCTATTATTCAATTATGCTATTTTTGAATTTCTCCCTTCTTTTGGGTCCAAAAATACTTCAGAAATGAAACATTTTAAAGTTGATTAGGTTTAGTTTGAGCTGCTATTCGTTATTTACTCAATTTCAATAGTAAATTAGAATATCTTAAATGAAATTATTATATAACGTTTAGCGTTCGGCTCAAAATTTTGGAATAAAGTTTTGCAAATATTTTTGAGTCATTGGAGTTCACGAATCCGTCAAGTCTTTTGAATGGTACTTCATGTGAGTAAGAATTTCTAGGTCCTTAAAAAGTAACTTATAGCACAAGCCCTTCGTTCATATTTTCAGTGGAGCACCTACTAGAAATTCCAATATACTTTTGTATACAATGCCTTCAGGACGATCCAGGAGCTAAATAAAAAGGAAATATTTCTATTATTTTTAGAAAAAGGAAGTCCGGTGCACAAAGCGTCTTGCATTCACACAGAACTCGGGGAAAGAATGCTTCCTAAGGGGTCGTTTGGTGGGAAACAAGTTATCTCATGATTAGTTATTCCGAGATTGTTAAATACCACTATAATCCTGAGATAAACTAATTCAGGATTAGTTATATATGCCACATCTTATTCCAATCAAATGTGAAATAAATTCAACTCAAATTAAATTTCGGAATTAGTTATTCCTTATCCCTCGTACCAAACAAGTAAGGGATATCAATGAAGACAACCAACCGCAAACATTACTGGTTGCTTCCATCATATTCTCTACTACTTTAGCTTTTTTCTACTTTTGCAACTCGTTTTTTTTATCTTTTGTTTCCCACCCGATAATCGGTATCTGTATTGGAGTTCGACTATATTCGGATCGTGCCGCATAGGGTCCCATTTGGGAGGAAGCGCTCCCTACCAAGAATTTTTCTATACCCAAGGCTCGAACCCGAAACCTCTGATTAAGGAAAGTGCAGTCCCATTCACTACACTACATCCTTCGGTGGTGCAACTCGTTCTCATTCATCTAATGTTCCATCTCGGTTAAGAATGTCTGACAATCAACATGCATGTTATCTTATAATTAAAGAACGAATTTCTACAGACACTTCTTCAGCATTTAATGTCTCCTTTTATCCATTCTCTTTTTGTCTTCGCCTGCGGTAAGAGTTGGAAGAGTGCGAGGTGGTAAGGTCAAGAACGTTTGACAATCACATGTTATCTTATAACGAACGAATTGTACATACACTTCCAAACATTTTGAAACAATTTCATGCGAGCCAAACATTTGGAAACAATTTTACGCGCATAAAATATTTACACTAACGCAGTGACGAAGTCAGGAAATTCAATAAGGGTTTTCAATTTTGAACATTCTTTATCAGTGGACTATGCAAGGGTGTTCAAAATCTATTTTTAATCAATAACAAACAATATTTTACCTTATATGTAGTATAATTTTTCGGCGAAGGCCCCTATGTACCTTTGCCCATGCCCTAAGGGTGTGTTTGGTATGAAGTAAAATATTTTCCGAAAAATGTTTTCCAATTTTTTCATGTTTGGTTGACTTAAATGTTTTGAAAAATATTTTTCTCATCAACTCATTTTTCTCCAATTGGAGAAAAATGTTTTCTCTATCAAGAGAAGGAAAAACATTTTCCAAAACTCCTTCTCAACCTTCCCCACCCCATTCCTTACCCTCACCAACCCACCCCACACCCANTAAAAAATATATATTTTTTTCGGGGAGGGGGCAGAAAAAAAAACAGAAATTTTAAAATTACAAAAAAAAAGTAAAAATAATATTATTTTTACTTTTTTTTTGTAATTTTAAAATTTCTGTTTTTTTTTCTGCCCCCTCCCCGAAAAAAATATATATTTTTTATATTTTCAGTTTTACTTTTTTCATCTTTCGGTTTACAGGTTCAAAATTTTACAAGTTCCAAAAATATGAGTTCAGAGGTTTATGTGTTTCGAAGTTTACGGGTTTAGAAATTATAAAGTTTACGAGTGAAATTTCGCGATTTCGAAAGTTTTGCGGTTCAAAAGTTTATGAAATTTGTGGGTTCGGAAGGTTGTTGGTTCGAAAGTTTCTGGCTTCATGTTTATTGTATCAAAACTACTTATGAATACTCTTGAGAAAATATTTTCCTTGATTTGCGTACCAAACACCAGAAAATGAATAAGATTATCACTTGTTTTCCAAGAAAACATTTTCTTGAAAAATATTTTCCTTTATACTAAACACACCCGAAATTATAACAATTTATAGAAACTAAACAATTTAGTAGTAAGAATACATATTAATTAATTTTTATGCAATATTAAAAGTATCCATAAACGATACAAGATTTGATGTAAAATTAAGTGTAAGTAATTTGTTTTTTCGGGAGGAGTTGCTGGAGGCACAAGCCGTTTGATGCGCCTCAAATTTTGGCGCAATTTTGCTCGAGGAAGCACGCATGTGAATATGTAGATATGCATGCAAGCTAAGCTACCTGCCACAAAACTCACTTTTCTTTCAAAAGTTTCATTACTAAACTGAGTTCAGTGTTTGTCAAGTCGGAGGTGCGAGATGGGTCATTTTACTTAACACGGAGTGACACATAAATAAGTCTCGAAACATAAGGCATAAGTTAAGCCCTACAAATATTTAAATTTTTTAATTGATAAATTAATAAAAAGCAAAATAACCACAAAAAATATATAAAGTACATTAAAATCTTAAAGTTACTATAAGATAAAAATCAACCATAACGTCTGATATTTCAAAAGATTAAAACATCACGATATCTTAAAACTATTACGAATTACATGGTTTACCTCTCTACACATTAATAATCAATAAACTTCATCGATAATGTAAATTATAATAGTACTCCTTATGAGTAAATTTAAATTTAAATTGCTTTAATAGCAAAATAATAAAAGTTTAATAATTTTGAATGACATAGAACTAAAATATGAATATCTACAGTAAGTGAACATGTAAATTTTAGCTACTCAAATAATATTCACTCTCCGATATTCTCAATTAGTAAATATGAAATACGATGACTCATTATTTCGCGCTATTCTCAATCTTCATATTTCTACAAATAAATAAAACTTTAATCATTCATTTGTCAAAGAAAATTGAGTGTCAAAAATGCTAATTAGGGAATTTGATGCATGATATTGCTAGAACTATTAGACGAACCCGAGTGAAGAACGTTAAGCGTCTTTTGGACGCATAGTCGGGCGCTTGAAACGCAAATCTCATAAAACTAAACTCTACACGTGAGTCTCAAAGCATTTTAATGGTGTGCCTTCCCGGGATGAGACTCGAGACAAGTCCCAATAAAACCTTTTAAAACACTGATTGAGTTTACACTGGGTCGAATTTCATTTTCTTCTTTGTTTTCTTCCTTTTTCTTTTCGATGTAAACACTGTTCTTTTCTTCTTCTTTTTGGGAAAAGAAAGCTTTGAAAGATAATTTTGGACATCTTCTTTTGGAGAACACGTTTTCAGAAGAAAATCGTGTCAATTACTCAATTTTGTGAAAACTTAACTTTGGATTGTTTGCTTTATCGAACATATGTTGCTTTGATTTCTGAACAGCGGAATTTGTTTTAAAGAAAAATATAATTATTGCTCTTGTATGGGGTGAAATTGGTTAATAACAAATGGTCCTATGTTGAGGTGACACGTGAAATCAAAGACAGGCAAAAGGCGAGTCAGCAAATAACTGGTATCGGATGCAGAGTATGTAACCGGTACCGGATAGATCCCGACGGAAGCATAGCTTATAATAGAGATTCATATGTCTGACATCGGAGAGCATTTAATGAGCAGTCGTTACAAAGAATATTTGCACTCAAAGCTAGCCGTTATGCACCCATCATGACGTTTTATTTCTCATTCAAGAGAAACTTGATTTTAGGATCTTGTCTTCCTAAGTAGAGCTATAAATAGCAGGATTAACAACCATCGTAGGAAATGAAACATTCTGCACTCAAAAAGTTGTAATCTATTCTCTCATTACACTGAACTCAAATACTTGAAATATTTTTGCTCTTGTCATCGGAAAGGCTAAGCCCTTAGTCAGGCTTGTTATCTTCTTTAATTTCGGTCCTTAATCTAATTTTTGTTCTTATTTATTTTTGCTTTTGGATCAGATCAGTTCACTTGTATCTATAAATCACGCTATAAAATTCAACTGCACTGTTTTATCGGTAAACAGTTTATCGCCCACCATGGGACATAGATAGTTGCATAATTGCTTTGGTCCATTCATTCGTTAATACCAGTTTTGACTCATTTCTTAGTAAAAATCAAATATGACAGCTAATGATGTCAACAATGCTTACAACGTTAGAGCACACGATGAACGAGAAGGATTGTCCCAGTGTGATGACTCGATCAGCGAGACCCTCAACGAAAGGGATGACACAACTCCGATTCATGAAGGCCAGTACCCTCGGCATGTACGGGTACCAACTCCTAATGACGCGGAAGATGAACACGTTATTGAAACGGTCAAACTCTTGAGAGAACATCAAAGAGCAATCATGGTTCACCTCTCAAGGCAAGATGGATGATGACAATGTTAAAACAAGCACATGTCAGCTGCTTTTAATAACGCAAATGGAAGGGTCCCGGTTCCTCCCAGTGTTCCCACAGATCAAACGACTCAGAGAACCGATAACAACACCCCAAGGGACAAAGTCGATTTTCACGAAGCTGAAGGGACCGATAGTGGATCGGGGAACAATAGCTTGAATGATCCTTTCAAAACCGAGCTCATGAAATTCATGAGAGAGATGAATGAATGAATGGATAAGAATGCGAAGACGTTTCTTGCTCGGATAGATTAGATTCTGGGTGCGCCGCTGGTGTTAAAGGGTCCAGATTCAAAAAGAGTATACACAATTGCCGTTTAAACCAAATGTGGCACCAGAGTTGTTCCTCGAAGAGGTTCAAAATTCCATATATAACATAATGGGATGTCGGATCCGCATGAACACATCACGACCTACATCACGTTAGTGAAAGAAAATGACTTGGCTTAGCACGAGATAGAGTCAGTTTGTTGAAACCCTCACGAAGAGGACCTTGATATGGTATTCCCTCTTACTAGAACATTCGATCGATTCTTTTAAAATTCTTACAAATTCGTTCATCAAAGCACATATTGGAACAAGAAAGATCCAGGCCAAAAAGGCAGATATATTCAGAATTTCGCTAGGAGAATTCAAGCTGCTGCGTGAATTTGTAATCTGGTTCCAGAAGGAAAGAATGTTGCTACCACTAGTTCCGAATGGGAGGCAGCAGAGGCACGAAGGGTCTAAATCCACTATGTTCTGATGCCTCTAAAAACTGAAGGAGAGCTTGCTCAAATTTCAGGCAATCACATGGGCAGATGTCCATAATCTCTACGAGCCGAAGATAAGGATATAAGATGATCAACTTGGTTCTTCTGTGTGATCCAAGGGACAGGGTCACGGTAAAAGTCAGGGTAAGTTTAAAAAAGACTTTGATGCAGATTGAAGGTCTTCTAGGGGACATTTTCTACCATACATGAGGACCGATGGGCATAGCAATAAAGGGTTCCTATCATCAGATAAGTTCGCTTCCGGCAGGAGGATGGATAGCGGCCAGAATAACAGATCGTTACAAGAGAAAGAAGCACGAGGGTATCGAGATCCCACATATCCTAGGTTGTCAGATTACAACTTTAACATAAGCCTAGTAGAATTGGTGCAGCAATGAGGAGTATCAAAGAGGCGCGGTTTTCGAAACTAATCTGATCGGGTTTAGCCAAAGGTATCCTAACTAGTGGTGTGAGTTCTATTGGACTCACGACTATAGAACTGGGACTGTCGAAATTTTTGCAAGGAGGTGGCGACGTTGTTAAATAATGACCATCTTAGAGAGTTTCTAAGTGACACCACCAAAAATAATTTTGGCCGAAGCCAGGACAATGCGAAGCCATCAAAGACAACAGTAGGGTCAGCTCGGATGACTATCAACATGATCTTTAGAGAAAACGTGGTCAATGGGGTAACTTTTTCAGCAACAAAGAAAACAAAGATATCAGTGACTCACGGCATGAGGGTCCGGGAAGTCATGGAAGATGACATCACCTTCATGGAGGAGGACGCCGACATACTTCTTCTGTCACACAATGATGCTTTGGTAATCTCATTCGATGTTTTAGATTTCAAAATTAAGCGTGCTTTGATTGATCCAGAAAGTTCAGCCAACATCATACAATGGAGAGTTCAAGAGCGAGCGAAAAACCTGGAGCATCAATCCAACGACAAAGCTTCTATCTGGCTTCAATCTAACGAGCGTGAGGAGAAATTTTGCTGCCCATGCACGCTGAAGGAGTAACGAAGACCACTTTATTTGAAGTGGTTCGAAGTGGTAGAAGGAGATATGGGCTATAATGTGATCCTTGAAGTGTCGTGGATACACAAAATGAAGGATGTTCCCTCAACTTATCAACAATTATTGAAACTTTCGACGCTGATAAGTAGGGATTTTGACCGCTTATTTGCTCTCTTTTACTTGCATTTTGGCTAAAAAATGCTTAAAGGTATTCCCGAGAACTAATAAAATGTGCTTTCTTGCAGGAATATTGGGAAACGAGCCAAAGAAGTCAAAATCAACTCATAAAGGAGTCAAAATTGGAAAAAGGACCAAAACAAGGCAAAAGGCCTACAGTGCGGACCACACAATAGTGTGGGCGACCGCAAAAAATAAAGTTTCATTGTTGGATTTCCTTCAGAGAATGTGTACCGAACAATTATTGTGCGGCCGCAGAAGAGGAGATTCAGAGAGTTTTATTTTAGACCATTTGAAGATATGCGGACCGCATGATTATTGTGCGGCCGCAGGAGCCAAAGTGCGGCGGCACTCAGAAATGTGCGGTCCACACAAATAGATGAAGTGCGTCCGCATCCCAATTTTATGAGACCATAGAAAGTCCAATTGTCTAGTCAATATCAACATGCGGACCGCGCACAGAATAGTGCGGCCGCACAACCTCCGCAGGAGCATTTTTGTATGATATTTTCAACTTAGTATAAATATAATTTTTTGTCATTTTTAGGTTAAGTTGTATATGTGTAGAGCACCTGAGCCATTTTTATTTACTTTATTGAGTAATATTTTACTAGATTAGCTTCTAAACATTATATTTTCTTTCCTTAATCAAGTATCATGCATTCTATCTTAATTTCTCCTTTTATTTCTTTATTTTCTATGAGTAGTAAACCCTTAGCTAGGGTTGTGACCCAACCCTAGTATGAGTACTTAATGGGTTATTGATTTAGAGTGAATTAAGTGTGATTACTATATTATATCCCGATCAACCAAACATGCCCTAAAGCTCTAAATACATTAGGTAACGAACTAGGCGGAAGTCGCAACCCTAGATCTTTTAGCATTTGAAAAATAACCAAAACCAAAAATATTGTTTCCTAGTTTTATAATTGCAATCAATAGCTTAAAGTAGAAGTAGAAACCACAAACGAGAACGTGGAAAAGTAATCTAGGGCATATCATACATTCACACTAAGTATATACCTAATTCAATATCTAACTCCCTCTGGATTCGACCCCGACTTGCGTTGGGTTTTTATTATTGCTTCGACCACCTTACTACCTATATTTGTGGTGTGAGTTTGGGTGAGATCAATTTTTGGCGTCGTTGCCGGGGAGTTAAACGGATTTAGATATATATCTAGGTTTTTGTGTGATTTGTCTTTCTTTCCTTCCGAGTCACTAATTTTGTTTTTGAATTTCTTATAGGTACGAGAATGGCTCTCAACAATGAGCCCATCGGGAATTTTCCTTTTGGGAGGAAGTGGACGATGATCAAGGTGATAAGTTTCATCCTGAACCTCAAGAAAATAGATGAGGCCGATCGCCTCATGTTAATATTTCCTCCCATCCCCCACCTCCACCAAGAGAGGCAGCGCTGATAACTAAGGATTATACTTCATTTTATACTCCTTCTTGCTTAAGTTTTGGTTTAAATTGTATATAAATTAGTCCCAAAAGCTTACATGTTGTACTTGATTGCAGGGTTTGGTAAGAAAGATGACAATTAGTCAAAACTAGCTCAAAAATGAGTGAAACATGCACAAGTACCAAGAACAAGTCCAAGCATAGTGCAACAAATCCAGTGCGGTCTGCAATCCATTTAGTGTGGTCCGCAGTGAGGAGATTCAGAGAGGAAAAATCTAGGAAGCTCAAACATTACGACCGCAAATCTATTTTATGCGGACCGCAATGACCTCACCGCGTCCGCACTCTTTTTTGTGTGGACCGCAATGATCAGATTCAGAGAGCTGGGAATGTGAAGGCTTAAATCTAGTGCGGTCCGCAATCCTTTTTGTGCGGCCGCAATAGAATCCACCGCGGCAGCGGTGCATTTTATGCGGCCCGCGGTGGCCAAGTTCAGAGAGCAGATTCTCGAAGCCAAAAAGCCTCACCTCGGCCGCACTCCATTTCTTGCGGTCCGCAGTAACCCCGCAGTGGTATTTTTGTCCAGAAAATTCGGCCCAGTATGAGTACTTTCTTTTCCCATTTTTAGGGGAGCTTTTGTAATCTAACTTTAACAGGAGCTCGTGAACGATATTGCTCAGCCATTTAGAGTAATTTTAGAAGTGTTTATCATTGAATCTTCAAAAATTAGTTTGTAATTAAATTATATGGGTTATTCTTCATCTATTTCTTTGTTTTCTTCTCTTAGCATGAGTAGCTAGACCTATTTGCTAGGGTTTTGGTTCAACCCTAGTGTGGATATTTGATGGATCCTTTAATTGAAGGCTTAGATGTTTATGGGTGATTGATACTTGGGATGATTTGTGTTTTCTATGTTAAATTAGTGGTTGCAAACACTAATTGGTGTCTATTTGACTTGGGTTCTTCTTGAGAAAGACAACTTGAGTCTAGAAAATCAGTCCAACAAGAAATTGGGATGTAATCAAGAGATTGATAATCCCAATTAAGGGGTTAAACCTAGAGATTGTAAAACCCTACTTGAGCTTATATTGCTTGCATAATTTTGACACCTAATTGGTCTCGAGAGAGGCAATTAGGGCAAAGCCACTCGAGCTACCGAGAGGTATAGAGTGGGTAATTCCGTGCATTGGCTATATCACAATCCCCAACATAACGTCTTTGCCTTAGTTTTTCGATCCTGTTAAGTATTCACCTAGGAGAAAGTCACAACCCTAGTCCCTTTTATCTATTAAGAAAACACTCAAAAAGATATTAGTTAGTTAATTAGCAAATTCAATTAGTTCAAAATCGTAGTTCAAGTATCAAACCAAATTTATGAGAAGTGCAATTAAAAGCACAACACACTACTAGATCACTTAGGAACTCAACTCCCACATTAGTAACTCCCTGTGGATTCGATCCCGACCTGTTCGGGTAAAAGCTGCATTGACCCCTGCCTTGCTACTATCTAGTGGTATAGGCGGGCGCCGATCAAGCGCACTGGGTGTTGCGGAACGAGGGTTATGCTAGTGCTATAGTCTCGGCCCGTATTAGAGCGGCCAACTTCCAAATCACCAACGTGATGCTTACACTAATTGAGCAACAGGGTTTCTTCACTGGGGCTCCAAGCCAAAATACTTACAAGCATATCAAGGGGTTCGTCAATACTTGTTGGGGAAGCAAGCAAACAAATGTTTCCGAGGATGCACTGCGTTTGAGGCTATTTCCCTTTTCTCTACGGGGAAAGGCATTGGACTGGTTAGAGAGATTACCCAATCATTCCATCCATACATGGGATGAGGTGGCCGAAAAATTCATTGCCAAATTCTTCTCTTCGGCGCACATGGATACACTACGGGATGAAATTCTAGCGTTCAAGAAAGATCCCAATGAGCCATTGCACGAGATTTGGGAAAGATAGCGTACCATGGCTAAAGAGTGCCCGAATAATGATATGACCGAGTCCATGATCTAACAAACCTTCTACAGGGGTATCAACACAACAAATCAATGTGTGGTATATCAACTCGCCGGCGGGAAATTCATGAACACGCCTTATGCCGAAGCTTGTGAAATTTTGGATGAGACGACGGTTACCTCGTCGACGTGGCAAAGTAGGGATAATGTTCCTCAAGGTGACCCAAATGTCATTCACCTACACAAGGTGCTACATGATCATGGGCAAGCTATTGCCGAGTTGACAACCACAATAAACCAATTGGCCAAAACTCAGCTTCAACAAGTTCAAGGGCCAAAACAAGTGAATGCGATGTAAGGGGTGAATATGATGATAAACAAGAGATGACAAAAAGGTCAACAAGGGCAAAGCCGTCCGGAACAATTTGTGCAAGATGATAATGGGTATGACCAAGGTGATTCATACAATGAGCAAGAAAAAGAAGTGCAATATGTCAACAATTATCAAGGTAAAAGAAATAATGCTCAAGGACAAAATTAACAACAATGGAGATCACAAGAAAATCAAGGAAATTGGAACAACCAATACCATCAAGGCAATTGGAGTGGTGGTAATAACAATCAAGGTAATTGGGGAAATAACAATAATCAAGGCAATTGGAGTACTCAAGGTAACCAAGGCAATTGGGGAGGAAATAATCAAAGCAACTGGGGAGGCAACAATCAAAGAAATTGGGGTGGCAACAACCAAAGGGGTTGGAACAATAATAACAAGGGGAATCGGGGGTCGGGCTTTCAAAGGCCCCCGATGTATCAACAACCAAACAACTTGCCTCCATATACTTCACAAGGTTCTAGTTCGTCCAATAATGATATGGGATGGATTGAAAATATGTTCAAGAAAATGATGGAGAAAAATGCTGACTCCGATGCTCAATTAGCCTCCAAAACACTTCTATCCGCAATTTGGAGGTTTAACTTGGCCACATATCGCAAGCTTTAAACACTTGTCCAAATGGGGCACTACCTAGTGACACAGTGGTGAACTCGAAGGGTGGGAAAAATACGAGATATGCCATGGCCGTAACCACACAGAGTAGAAAAGGAGGGGGGGAGGCAAGTGCCTCAAACCAAAGAAGAGTTGTGGATGATGATGTATTGGTTCAAGAAGATAACATGCCAAGCAGTGAGGTTCAAGATAATGAAGAGGTGAGAAATGACATTGATGAAAGTGTTGAGGAGACACAAGAATAAGTGAACGCGTCTAGGGAACACATGAATGACATACAAGAACCGGTAGTACCAAAGGACAAATCACCAATGCCAAGGCCTCCTCCGCCATACCCTAAAAGACTCGCAAAGATAAATAGTGAGAGCCAATTCAAGAAGTTTATTGATATGATGAATATTTTGTCCATTAATGTGCCGTTGGTTGAAGCGTTGGAACTAATGCCGGGATATTTAAAGTTCATGACGGATTTGGTAACAAAGAAAAGATCAATGAATTGTGATACTATCAAGATGACAAATCAAGTGAGTTCTATTGTGCACTCAATGGCTCCAAAATTGGAAGATCCCGACGCCTTCACTATCCCTTGCACTACTGGGAGCGCCGACTTTGCCAAATCTTTATGATATTTGGGGGCAAGTATCAACTTGATGCCCTACTCTGTGTTCAAAACTCTGGGAATTGGGCAACCAAGACCCACATCTATGAGGTTGCAAATGGCGGATCGGACTATAGAGAGGCCATTGGGAATTATCGATGATGTGTTAGTTCATGTTGATAAGTTCATCCTTCCAGCGGACTTTGTGATCCTTGATTGTGAGGTTGACTATGAGGTGCCTATTATCTTGAGTAGACCTTTCCTTGCTATGGGGAATGCTCTAGTTGATGTGGAAGCCGGTGAGCTCACCTTCCGGGTGGGTGATGAAAAAGTGTTTTTTCATGTGTGCAAATCAATGAGGAAACCAAATAGCAACAAAGTTTGTTCGTTTGTGGATTTAGTGACTTAAGTAATTATTGATGATGCTAGTGTTGTGATAAATGTTGAGGATACCTTGGAAGCTGTGTTGCTTAATCACGATGAGGATGAGCAGGAAGGCTTTGTGGAATATGTCAATGCTTTGCAAGGAATGAGGGTCATATTCTTAGAAACCCCAAAAGTTTTCCCTCGATCTTGAGAATCGGAAGACTCCTCCAACAAAGTCCTCAATCGAGGAGACTCCCACCTTGGAGTTAAAGCCTTTTCCTTCATATCTCAGGTATGAGTTTATTGGCCCTTGTTCCACTTTACCTATTATTATTTCCTCTTGCTTGACTAACGTGCAAGTAGATTCTACTTTGGCGGTGCTTCAAAAGAGGAAGAAAGCTATAGGATGGACATTGGCGGACATTCGGGGTATAAGCCCCGCCTTTTGCATGCACAAGATTATTTTGGAGGAGTATGCCAAACCCTCAGTGGAAAATCAAAGAAGATTAAATGAAGAAATGTAAGAGGTAGTGAAGAAGGAGATCATCAAATGTTTGGATGCCGGGGTTGTTTACCCTATTTCCGACAGCTTTTGGACCTCTCCTGTGCAATGTGTCCCAAAGAAAGGGGGCATGATTGTGATAACAAATAACAAGAATGAATTAATTCCCACAAGAACTGTCACAGGGTGGAGAGTGTGCATGGACTATAGGAAGCTCAACAAATTCACTTGGAAAGATCATTTTCCGCTCCCATTTCTTGATCAAATGTTGGATAGGTTGGCCGAACATGCTTTTTATTGCTTCCTTGATGGATACTCCAGCTACAATCAGATTCTTATTTCTCCTAAGGACCAAGATAAGACCACTTTCACTTGTCCCTATGGTACTTTCGCATTCTCGTGGATGCCATTTGGGTTATGCAATGCATCAACGACTTTTCAACGGGTGATGATGGCCATCTTCACCGATATGGTGGAGGACTTTCTTGAGGTTTTCATGGATGATTTTTTCGTGGTGGGGAATGCTTTTGAAGAATGCTTGGAAAACTTGTACAAGGTATTGGAAAGATGTGAGGAAACAAACTTGGTTTTGAACTGGGAGAAATGTCGCTTCATGCTCGAGGAAGGCATTATCCTCGGTCACAAGATTTCAAAGCATGGTATTGAGGTCGATAAAGCCAAAATTGAAGTGATCTCCAAACTCCCGTCCCTGTATTTGTGAAGGGAGGGAGGAGATTTTTGGGTCATGCGGGGTTCTATCGTCGATTCATCAAGGACTTCTCTAAGGTGGTAAACCCCTTGTGCAAACTTTTGGAGAAGGAATCCAAGTTCCATTTCAATGAAGATTGTATGAAGGCATTCGAATTGCTCAAGTATAAGTTGACTACTACTCCTATTATCACCGCACCAAATTGGATCTTACCTTTTGAGATCATTTGTGATGCAAGAGATGTGGCGGTTGGAGCAGTATTGGGGCAACATATCAACAAAATCTTCCATCCGGTATACTATGCTAGTAAGACCATAAATGATGCCCAACTCAACCACATAGTGACCGAAAAAGAGCTACCTGCTATTGCCTTTGCTATGGAGAAGTTCCGCCCGTACTTGACGGGTACAAAGGTGATTGTTCACACCGACCATGCGTCGCTTCGATATCTGATGAGAAAGAAAGATTCTAAAGCAAGACTAATGCAGTGGGTATTTATTTTTCAAGAGTTTGATATAGAGATTCAAGACTGCAAGAGGAGTGAAAACCAAATGGAAGACCACTTGTCTTGTTTGGAGGATGAGGGGAAGCAACATGATGGCCTTGAGATAAATTATTCATTTTCCGACGAGCAACTCCTAGCCATTTCTATGATCGGGATGCCATGGTTCGCCAACTTAGCCAATTATCTTGTGAGTGGCATTGTACCGAATGAGTTCTCTTCATACCAGTGGAAGAAGCTCAAAAGGGATTGCCTTGACTATTATTGGGATGTGTCTTATCTTTTTTGGATTTATACCAATGGGGTGATTCGACGATGTGTGCCGGAGGAAGAACAACTGGGAATTCTTGAGGCTTGCCACTCTTCTCCATATGGTGGTCACCATGGTGGAGCAAGAACGACTACAAAGGTGTTGAGTTTTGGATTCTATTGGCCTACTCTTTACAAGGATGCTAGCGATCTCGTCAAGCGTTGTGATAAATGTCAAAGGGCCGGTGGGATTTCCAAGAAAAATGAGATGCCCTTCACCACCATCTTGGAGATTGAAATTTTTGATTTGTGGGGCATTGATTTCATGGGTCCATTCACGAGCTCTTGTGGGAACACTTATATATTGGTAGCTATGGATTACGTGTCAAAGTGGGTTGAAGCCGTGGCTTTGCCCAACAATGAAGCTCTGAGTGTGGTGGCATTTTTGAAAAAGAACATCTTCACCAGGTTTGGCACTCCAAGGGCAATTATTAGTGATGGGGGATCACACTTTTGCAACAAAGCTTTTGATACCTTACTCACAAAGTATGGTGTCACTTGTCGCGCCCCCCTTTTTTCTCTCCTTGCGGATAGTTAGGGTTTTTCGACATTATTGGGACAATTCGTTTCCTTTTGGGAAGAGGGATATAAAGAGTTGAAGAGTCGCCACCTAACGAATTAAGGTGTGTTAGGGCACCTGTTACGGGTCATTTATAAAATCAGTTTGTATTACGAGAGATTGGATAAGGGCTTGAGGTTATTCAAGGGGAAGGTGTTAGGCACCCCTCGAAATCCACAACGGTGGGTCGCAACCAAACTTACTTTGTGAATTAGTCAAGTATCAAATAAGCAGTCTAAGCACACATATGTAAAAGAAATAAAGACCTTTAAGCAGTCTAAGCACACATATGTAAAAGGGATAAAAGGGGTCCTAAGTTGTTTTTCCTATAGGATCATATCCATGAAATGCCCGATAATCACTCCTCAATGAGAGGGGCTACACGTTGCATTAGCACACATGTCATCATATCCTTTTACTACCCAATACCATCCCCTTATTGGTTATTAAATGAGTTTTTATTAACGAACTCTAAGCGTGTTGTTACCCGTCCTTTCCTCGTGGTCCTGGAGGAGCTTAGGACCTCTATATTTGTGCAGTTCTAGACAATCCTAAGGTGTTTAAAAGGTAAAAATCTAGGCGACAATCAAATAACATGTAGGACAACCAAATATAGGGAAAAGCAGTTAAAAGGCTCATGTTTACCTCCGCATGTATGTAGACAAATAAACAGCACGTCTCAAACACAAAGTTTACGTACTTTTTAAAGAAATACTAGGACAAGATGTCTAGGTGAACATCAATACACAGAATATGCAACACTGATTTCCTTTAAAACTAAGTGACGTGGTCCTAATCAGTTTGCCTACTGATTTTCAGAACCTGTGAGACTTAAACAATTTATAACCAATCAGAACGGAGTTTCCAGTTTTATATAAAGACATTAATCACCTAAGGCTTGCCTATGCGTGGGACTATATGCAATTACAATTACAGGAGCTGTTTAAGCAGTTTGAGATTATTCAACCTATATGCATGCTTGATCTAGGTGACACAGGTTTTAACATGTGATTTGTACCAATTTGTGTTTAAAGACATGACACCTACGCGTGGGGTTGTTTCAAACCTTTTCATGGATAGTTATTTATTTTAGTCGAAATAGACATGGTTTAAATAGATGCAAACAGAGTTCCTAAAAACAGGGTATCTAATGCATACAAGGATGACTATTTTATTAAGGTTATTTAGTAGCAGGATTTCTAAGTGACAGTACTGATGTTGAGCGAGAAATTGAGTATGCAATATGCTGAAGCAATAAACGTGAATATCCTAAAAACAGGATGTCTAATGCACACATTTGGCATGGTTTGAATGCAGATAGACACATCAATCCTAGAACATGATTTCTAATGCATATTTGCATAATGCAAAGCCTAGAAACATGATTTCTACCCACCCATAAGATCATATAGCTACCCTCCATTTTTCACTAGTTACCCCAATATCTGTTTATAAATAATTATTACAGACCAATGATTGAGTGAATTACATAAATGAAATATAAATTAAACTATAGGGAGCCTGAAGTAGGTCCAAAGCAAACCTGGGAGTACCAGGCCTTCAGTAGTCTCAAATGCCAAGGATTTCATAGCCAAATTTATGTCCAGGTGTGTCAGAGTTCCCTAAGGACCTCAAGGATCCCGTGCAGTGCTCACACCCAGACTTTTCACAATAGGGACTAAATATGTGCAGTGTGGAATGGCCATCCCCAATGTGCCAGAGTTCCAAGGAATCTCAAGAGGATCCCAAGGCACTACACACACTGGAGGGGCAGAACCTATTGACTAAGGAGTAAGTGAGAGTGCTTGACATAGTTTTGAAAAGTTTTTAAATAAGAAAAACAGTACTGAGATGACTCTGGGAGTAAAGAGGTTTTCTGAAAATAGGAACTAATTTAGTAGTAAAGCAGTTTAAGAAGAGTATAAATCATTTTGAAATTAGCAAACAACCTAGTTGGTCATGGAACAATCTAGTTCAACATAACAGATTTCACACAAGGATAGTAGGGTTGGGGACACATAGAATACACATTAGTGTTCAGGGAAGCATATAAACAACAAAGTGCAGAGAACACTTAAGAGTCTCATAGCATTAATAGGTTAGTCATGACTGTAGGTAGTTGAGACACATAGCAGGGGTATAGAAAAACCATGTTGAGAGAAGAGGGTGTTGAACAGAATCATACACATAATTAGGATCAATCGAAGCCCAAACAGATTAGGTATAATCTCATCAGTAAAGAAGAGCAAGTAGGAATCTAAACATGCTAGACAAGCATCACATACATTCATAATTTAGACATGCTGACTACATATTGAACAAATAAGATTTAGACATGCTAGATGAAGCAGTAAACAAATAGTTGTAGTTTAGACAATACCAGTTACATATTGAGCAAAACAAGATAGTAAACAGGAACAAGAATGAGACTCATAACCAATGAACTAAACAATAATGAAACACACAGAGCCTTTGATTTCGAAATTAAACTGAGACATACAGGTTGGGAAAGAGAATACAGAATATAAAGCAGATGTTGTGCTATATCTAGCCTTGGCTTACAGCCAGCTAGAACAATGAATATCACAAGTAGCAGACAAGAAAAGAGAGCTTTTAGAGTGTAAGTGAGTTTTTTGAACCAATGTTCGTATCTAGAAGTGAGAATAGAGGAGAATATATATAACAGTTTAGGAGCAGAGCAAAATAAGGTAAAGGAAATCAACATTCAACAATTAAGGAACCCACATAATCAATTATACACAAAATCATCACAGTCTTCCTTTAATTAAGGGATTACCCAACGATAAAGGACATGACACATTTAAGGAAAGAAAATCAAGTGAGCAATTAGGGGTAAATAGGCAGGAGTTCAATTTAAGGAAGCAATCTTGAAGAATCAGTAATTATCACAACTAGTCAAATAAGGTAAGAAAACTAATTAAGGTTGTAAATAAGGGAAATAATCAAGAATCAACACATAAGTTTGACAGAGCAAATCAGTAAATCAGAAATTTGAAATAGTACTGATTTAAAGGGGGGAAGAATAACAGTTTTCCACAAATAAACAAATAGGTTAAACAAATTTCATAAACACAGAATTTAGCCGAGAAATCGACTTAGAAGCCTTAATAGAGATGAACTAGGGTAAAAATCAAAAGCAATGAATATGACTAAGGGAAGCATGTGAGTCAAACACATAACGAAACATTGCACAAGTAACACGAAGAACTCAGAATCGAATCACAATATTAGGGCTTTAGCGTAAATCAACTAAGGGCCAAACAATCTTAGCATGAATCAATCAGTAACACTTAAGAGCAGTGATTAAACATTCGAAAATCAGAAAAGTTTTGAGAGGGTGAGTTTCAGTAAACCCTAGTTTTATGAAAAATGGAGAATCAATTGAAAAACCATAAAACTTTAAACATGTGAGATAGGTTCGATTCATCTTAGATCTGTACATATCTGAGAAGATCGATGATAGAAATTAGGGTTTTGGAAATAAAACAGAGATGAGAACATAGACTTAAGAATCATGGGATTTAAGACGAAATAAGAAGTTCTTACTCAAAGATCGAGCCAAATGGCCTGAAACAGGCGAGAAAACCCAAAGGTGTAAACAACCTTGCCCTGGTCCCTTGAGAGTCTCCTCAAGGACCTTGGAGATGGAGGTACCAAGCATAAAAGAGGACATTAGAGGCCTGAGGTGGTGAAGAACCACCATAGGAAGGCAGTAGCTGAGTGACGGCAGGGGGAACTAGGGTTAGAGTTAGAGAGCGTTTGAGAGACGGAGAGGAGAGTGACGACGGGGAAGGGGGTGAGAATGGTTAGGGTTTTGGGGGGGGGGGGGGTATATTGGTTAAATTAAGGTAGGGGGATCCTGGACCGTTGATAAAAAATGATCAACGGCCAGGATTGGCCAAAGGGTTTGGGCCCTGGCAGGTAGGGTATTGGGACTGGAGCTTTTGGGCTAATTTTATAAGGTATTAGGCTGGTAGATTTAGGCTACAATTGAAATTAAAAAGGCTGTTTGTTAAATACCCAAAGTAATTGAATAAAATTAATTTGTAAAATAATTAATCAATTAAAAAGCGATTTTTATGCATGAACATGTTTTAAAAATAATTATTTAGAATTTAAAAAATCCAATGGACTAATTTCTGGTAAAAATGATGCATAATGTATGAATGGGCTATAATTGCAAGGTTATTGCAATTATAGCCAAAAGGTACCAATTTGGCTATCTATAAAATAATTTGGACTTAATAGGACCATAAATAGTAATATTAAATCAAGAAATGTTTTGAAATCATTTGTGATGCAATTTTATAATTATTTATTAAAAGTAAAACACTAGGCAAATTAATTTAAAAATGTAGAACTTGTGGAAAAATACCAATTGATGCTGATGCATGATTTTGGAAACATATATGCAATTTAAAATTATTTTAGGAAAAGATTGGGTATCAACATCACTCACAAAGTGTCGAACCCCTATCATCCTCAAGCAAGTGGACACGTTGAAGTCTCAAACCGGGAGATCAAGAGTATTTTGTCAAAGACCGTGAATGCCAACCGGACGGATTGGTCGAAGAAACTTGATGATGCTCTTTGGGATTATAGGACATCATACAAAACACTAATTGGTATGTCTCCGTACCGGTTAGTGTTCGGGAAAGCTTGTCACCTACCGGTGGAACTTGAGCACAAGGCTATGTGGGCATTGAAGAAGCTTAATCTTGAGTGGGATGTCGCCGCCAACATAAGGGTGGCACAATTGAATGAGCTTGATGAATTCCGGTTCCATGCATATTCAAGTTCGTCCTTGTACAAGTACAAGATGAAGTACCTCCATGACATGTATATCAGGAATAAAGAGTTCAAAGAAGGCGATCTTGTGCTATTGTTCAATTCTCGGTTGCGTATGTTTCCTGGAAAGTTGAAATCCAAGTGGAGTGGCCCATTTGAAGTTGTGCATGTGACACCCTTTGGTGCATTAGACTTGAAGAACAAAAATGATGAAGTGTTTAGAGTCAATGGTCACCGGATGAAACATTATCTTGGCAAGGTTGATGATGGCCACATGTAGTTCTGGATTCATTGGCGGAATATACCGTTGGACACAATGTTTCAGGATAGGCGAAGGAATAGTTTTTATGGGAGAAGTCAAGTTTGAGATAGTCGAAGGAACTGGAGCGAGATTGCTCCTGCTGGGATAGCAGTTGCTTTCGGGTCACCTGCAAATAGAGAGATACTTCGAGCATATATTTGTGCGGAAATTTAAACATGATGCAGATTACCTTCGGACCATGAAAGTTGTCTTCAGATGGTTGAGGATGACGTCCTTAGACCATGACATCCTGGGCCATGAATTGTTCAGTGAGAGATTCGCAGGCCATGAAATGATGTTCTCGGGCCATGAAAATGGTGCCTCCGAACCATGCCGCCTTTGAATAATGATATGCAAATTTGAGAGATCCTCAGCCATGACATGGTGTCTTCCGGCTATGAGGATAATGCCTTTAGAATATTACGCCTTTGGACAAGTTGGCGATATTTCAGCCCATGAGATGCAATAATATGATATCAACAAGGCAAGGCTTAGTCCTGTGAAGCTAAGGGCAAAGCTTAGCCCGAAAGAAGAGCAAAATAGATAATATCGGAGAGACAACGCCTAGTCTCGGCGAAAGAATGTAAATTGGAGGAAAATATTAGCCTCATGTAGGTATGGAGACAGAGCTTAGTCTGATGCAAGATGCGGGACAGGGCGTAGTCTCATGCAGATGAAGGCAGAGATTAGCCTTATGCAGATGGAGGCAGGGCTTAGCCTCATGCAGAGTGGAGACAGAGCTTAGTCTCATGCAATGGGAAGGTAGAGCTTAGCCTTATGCAAATGTGGAGGCAGGGCTTAGCCTCATGCAAGATGGAGGTAGAGCTTAACCTCATGCAAGATGCGGGACAGAGCTTAGTCCCATGCAGGGGAAGGCATGGATTAGCCTTATGCAGATGAAGGCAAGGCTTAGCCTCATGCAAGATGCAGGACAGTGCTTAGTCCCATGCAGATGAAGGTAGAGATTAGCCTTATGCAAATGGAGGCAGGGCTTAGTCTCATGCAGGGTGGAGAAAGAGCTTAGTCTCATGCAATGGGAAGGCAGAGCTTAGCCTTATGCAAATATAGAGGTAGGGCTTAGCCTCATGCAAGATGGAGGTATAGCTTAACCTCATGCAAGATGCGGGACAGAGCTTAGTCCCATGCAGGGGAAGGCAGGGATTATCCTTATGCAGATGGAGGTAGAGCTTAAACTCATGCAAGATGCAGGACACAGATTAGTCCCATGCAGATGAAGGCAGAGATTAGCCTTATGCAGATGGAGGCAGAGCTTAGCCTCATGCAAGATGAAGGCAGCATTTAGCCTTATGCAGAAAAATAGAATAAATAGCAGATAGTAGAAGACTTTTCTTAGCTAGTAGTAGATTTCACTATCGCGGTTGTTACGAAGATTGTGACTTCAAGGCATGTATATTCTTCATTCCTGCAACCAAAGAAAAATCGTGAGTTTGGTAAAGGGAAGGTCGGTTCGTGCCTCCGTCGACTTGCTCTAATTGCTTTGCTTGGTCTGAAGATCCTGTTCAAATCATCGGGGTAGCGTTGGCTAAACAGAGTTACCTTACAAGCAAGCATGCATAGTTTTTTAAAGACATAGTAAGAAATATATTTTAAGAATTTTAGATGAACCGATGACCGTGATAAGATCCACGACATTGCAACCTCTTTCGCTATGGAATTTTGAGGGTCCTCCTCAAAATTCTGCCCTAGTTTAGATGGATTGATATCTATGACTGCTGTACATGCTGCGATCGGGTGAACTTGCTTCAGAATTTTGAGGGTCCTCCTCAAAATTCTGCCCTAGTGTCTGATTATGGGGGGAAAATAAGATTTTTATTGAATTGTTACCGAACCCATAGGGATACCTACGTATCCCCACTTAAACGGGAATCAGGTCGAGTGTAGTTCAATTTACATCATATTCAGAAAGCATAAAGGGTTACACATAGTATCGCTTGATTGCATTTGAGTTGATCGGTTTTGGCCAGACTTCTTCGTCCATCTCTGCAAGTATAAGAGCTCCTCCTATCAATACTTTGTGGACCATGTAAGTACCCTGCGAATTAGGAGAGAATTTCCCTTTGGCTTCATCCTGATGCGAAAAGATCTTCTTCAACACCAGCTGCCCCGGTGTGAACTATCTCGGGTTGACTCTTTTGTTGAAGGCTCTGTACATCCTGACCTGATAGAGTTTCCCATGACACACTGCGTTCATCCTCTTTCCGCCTATGAGGGCTAGCTGCTCACACCGGTTCCTTATCCGTTCTGCGTCGTTGTTCTCAGCTTCTTGTATGATCTTCAAGGAAGGAATCTCTACTTCGACAAGAATAACAACTTCTGTACCATAACCCAATAAGTAGGGAGTTGCCTCGGTTGACATGCGTACTGTGGTGCGATATCCCTGCAAGGGAAATGGCAGCTTCTCGGGCCATTGTTTGTGATTTTCCACCATCTTTCTAAGTATCTTCTTGATATTCTTGTTGACGGCTTCTACAGCTCCGTTCATCTGAGATTTATAGGCTGTGGAATTCTTGTGCTTGATTTTGAAGGTCTCACACATGGCCTTCATCAGATCACTGTTGAGATTGGAGGCATTATCGGTGATGATTGATTTCTGGAACTCCGAACCGTCAAACAATCCAGTCGCGGACAAAATCTGCCACGATATTCTTAGTCACTCCTTGTAAGATGCTGCTTCGACCCATTTGGTGAAGTAATCAATAGCTACCAAGATGAACCGGTGCCCATTTGAGCGGTGGGCTCGATCGGTCCAATGACATCCATTCCCTAGGCGGCGAATGGCCAAGGTAAGCTAGTTGCATTGAGCTCATTCGGTGGTACTTTTATCATATCTGCGTGTACTTGACATTGGTATCATTTCTGAACATACTGGACGCAGTCAGTCTCCATGGTCATCCAAAAATAACCGGCCTTGAGTATCTTTTTGGCCAAGACGAAACCATTCATATGCGGGCTGCAGGTTCCTGCATGTATTACTTCAAGTAGTTTGGAAGCTTCCTCTGCGTTGACACACCTCAGTAATCCCAAATCAGGAGTTCTCCTATACAAGGTTCCTCCGATGTGAAAGAAACTGTTGGACAACCTTCGAAGCGTACATTTCTGGGTATGATTTGCATGCTCTGGGTACTCTCCCTTTGCCAAGTATTCCTTGATGTCGTGGAACCAAGGTTTACCGTACGCTTCTTCTTCAACATGGGCACAATGTGCCGGCTGGCTATGGATCTTTACTGGAATAGGATCAATGAAGCTCTTATCCGGATGTTGTATCATAGATGATAAAGTGACCAGTGCATCGACAAACTCGTTCTGAATCCTGGGGACGTGTCAAAATTCTGTCTTTGTGAACCTCTTTCTCAATTCTTGCACACGGCGCAGATACGAAAGTATCTTGGAATTCTTGGTGGCCCATTCTCCTTGTACTTGGTGTAAGTCTGAATCACCGATAACCAGCAACTCCTGAATATTCATGACAATGCCCATGTTGAGCCCTAGTATGCAGGCTTCATACACTTCCATGTTGTTGGTGCAGGGAAATCTGAGTTTAGCAGATACCGGAAAATGTTGGCCAGTCTCTGATACTAAGACTACTCCAGCGCCAACTCCTTTGAAATTTGCCGCTCCGTCAAAGAACATCCTCCTGCCATCAGAGGAGTCAGCAATGTCCTCTTCTATGAACAACACTTCTTCATTGGGAAAATACGTTTTCAGGGGTTCGTATTCTCCTCCCACAGGATTTTCGGCAAGATGATCTGCCAATGCCTGTCCTTTGATCGCTTTCTGAGCCATATAGACGATATCAAACTCACTCAGCAGGATTTGCCACTTGGCCAACTTGCCAGTGGGCATGGGCTTCTGAAAGATATACTTAAAGGGATCCATCCTTGATATGAGGTATATTTTGTAGGCACAAAAGTAGTGCCTCAGCTTCTGAGTTACCCAGGTTAGAGCGCAACAGGTACGTTCCAGCAGAGAGTACCGAGCCTCATATGGAGTGAACTTCTTACTTAGATAATAGATATCTTGATCCTTTCTCCCTGTCTCATCGTGGTTCCCCAGAACGCAGCCGAAAACTCCGTCTAGTACTGTGAGGTAGAGTAATAAGGGTCTACCTGGCTCTAGCGGGACCAATACCGGTGGTGTTGATAAGTACTCCTTTATTCTGTCGAAGGCCTTTTAACAATCCTCAGTCCAACTGGTTGCAGCATCTTTCTTTAACATCGTGAAGATTGGTTCACATATGACTGTGGACTGGGCTATGAACCGACTGATGTAATTTAGCCGTCCCAGAAAACTCATTACGTCCTTCTTACTCTTTGGTGGTGGAAGCTTCTGGATGGGTTTGACTTTTGATGGGTCTAGTTCTATTCCTTGGCGGCTGACTATAAACCCAAGCAATTTTCTAGCAGGGACCCCGAATGCACACTTCGCAAGGTTTAGTTTCAGATTGTATCTCCACGTTCCGTCGAAGAACTTCCTCAAATCTGCTATATGATCGGTGGATTTCTTGGATTTGATGATGACATCGTCCACATACACCTCGATCTCCTTATGTATCATATCATGAAAGATGGTGATCATGGCCCTCATGTAGGTGGCCCCAACATTCTTCAAGCCGAATGGCATCATGTTATAACAATATACTCCCTATGGCGTAATGAAAGTTGTTTTCTCAGCGTCCTCCTCGTCCATCCAGATCTGATGGTAACCGGCGAAACGATCCACAAACGACTAGAGTTCATGCTTGGAACAATTGTCGATCAAGATGTGTATGTTTGGAAACGGGAAATCGTCCTTTCGGCTAGCTCTGTTGAGATCCCGATAATCGACACAGACCCTGACCTTTCCATCCTTCTTCGAAACTGGCACGATGTTGGCTAACCAAGTTGGGTACTCAACTACACTGAGGACTTTGGCCTTGATTTGCTTAGTAACCTCCTCTTTGATTTTCAGACTCATGTCAGGCTTGAATTTCTTGAGTTTCTGCTTCACTGGTGGACACATTGGGATTGTGGGAAACTTGTGAGCTACGATAGATGTACTTAGTCCGGTCATATCATCGTGTGGCCATGCAAATATGTCCTCATATTCCTTTAATAATTGTGTGTACTCTTCTTTCTCTGACGGTGACAAGTGGATGCTGATGCGAGTTTCTTTAACAGTCTCTGAATCTCCCAGGTTGATTACCTCAGTTTTGTCCATATTGGACTTAGGGTTGTTTTCAAAATCCTCTAATTCTCTGACAATTTCCTTGGGTATGACATCTTCTTCTTCTGAATCACTGTCCCTTTGTTGCATTGTCTTATTGCATGTCACAATCATTGGTTCATCAAGACATGAAATAGTAATGCTGTATAAATAAAGATATGAGAGGAAAAATGGTAATAGTAAATATTGATTCATAAAACGATTTTCAATAATTTAAACAAGCGTTTTGGAACACTGGAGATTTTATTTAAAACAAAAATGCAAAAAAGGAAATCATTTTCTTAGTAAATGAAAGAAACAGTGCTGTTCAGCCTTGCTACCCCGGGACTCATCGGGCCCTGGATGGTCTGACAATCCAATTTTTGAGGAATGATCCCTTTCTCACAGCCTAGATGATAGGGCCTTCCTCCTCCTCGACAATTACACAACAGTCCATATCCTCGTCTTCCAAGAACAAGTTCCTTAAGGCGGCCAATGCTTCCTCCTTTTTTGATCCCCATATGATGTCAGCTTGCTGGAAAGTCTGTTCCAAGTGCGGTATGGGCTGCTCCAATGAATAGTAAGGACCACGCCATTGTGGCGACCAACTTTTATACTCTCTCTAGGTGTACTGATATCCCAAGACAAAAGTAGTGCCGTGACACTTCAGTTGTATTGGCTTGGAAATGCCCTGAAGATTCTTGCCGAGACCCTTTAGCCAGATTCATCTCAAGTTCCTCAGAAAAATGCCACCATTTTGTTTCACTTTTGAAAAAGCGGAATGACTTTGTATGGACTTTGGAATGCCAACATGCGCTGAAGTACATAAAAAGTTCCTGTCTAGCCCTCCGTTGTAATCAAAACTGAGGGAAGGTGAACAATTGTTAATCTATTTAGCGGTCTTGGAAGTAGCATAAGTGCCGTTTTGGTTCGAGAAGAAGAAGGTACGCAATTTCTTTTTTATTACGTTAGTAAAATATTATCAGGAATAGAGTCACGTTATCCGCACATTGAAAAGCTGGCCTTAACTATGGTAGTTGCCTCTCGAAAGCTTAGCCATTACTTTCAGTGTCACCCAATAGTTGTTGTGACAACCTTCCCCTTAAGGAAGTCCTTCATAAGTCCGAGTTATCAGGCCGTTTGGATAAATGGCAGTCGAAGTTAGAGAGTTCGTCATTGAATATAAACCAAGGACTGCAATTAAGTCACAAGTTATAGCCGATTTCATGGCTGATTTTAGTCCGGGATTAATGCATTTAGCTTCTAAGGAAGCAATGTTGGTGTCGGGAATAACATCGGGAGTTTGGATGTCACGACCTCAAATCCTAACATGCCGTGATGGCGCCTATCGTGGAACTAGGCTAGCCAACCATCACATTACTACGCACTTGTTCTCATTTAACAGTTCATAATGCAAAATAAACAGCAATTCAATAAAGAATAATTTATATAGGTCTAACGCCCCCAATAATAACCTAACAACTCTAAACATCCTCCCAGAACTGGAGTCAATAGTCATGAGCATCAATGAATAATTAAATATAAATAT